>JAULBP010110463.1:0-10076 GCA_032355345.1 Lepetodrilus pustulosus | reverse complement strand
CAAACTGGTTTTCTTCTTATGTTAATTTGTGAAGAGATATTTTCTCACTAAGAAGTTCGCAAGTTAAGAAGTTTCGAGATATACGGCCCCAGGAGAATGGACGTTATCTGGTTCCTTGCGCACACTATTGCGTACACTAAACGCATTGACTCCGTGATGTAATACCAATAGTATCCCCTCTACAATAACAATACGAAGGGTCTCACGAGGAAGAGATTGAGGAACGAATGCGGGTGTCTCTCTTCACCAAAACCAGGCTGTGCGTGAACGTGTAACAAAGTTATCACCGAATGAGAAGCAAATTATCTTATAATCTCCGAAGCATGAAGTTGTCACACGAACATGCTCCGCCTGTTGGGGTGAATGGCAGGATTGGGGGACACGAGCAAAAGCTAGATGACAGAGGGTCATTTACATAGAGGGAGTACTCGGGTGAACCAGCCACTGGAGCAAAACTGAATTTATGGCCTGTAGTTTCATTATCAATTCAACGAGGTTGAAGTTGTCTGATCGTGGTAATGACCTGTGTCGGCGAAAAGCTTCAAAATTACGTAGTAAATTTAAATTTACGTAGACGTATTTAATGGCCTCGGGTATGAGTCTGGTTTATGTTTGTAAGCAATTCAACATTGGAATCCTCAGTTATGCGAATGAACTGATCAGAATAGTAATAATGGTACGTGTTATAATTTTTCAACAGTGTTGTCGTTGCAAGATTGTGTGAGAGAGATAGAGAGAGGGAGAGAGAGAGGGGAGAGAGAGAAAGAGAGAGGAGAGGGAGAGAAAGTGGAGAGAGAGAGACAGAGACAGGAGAATAGAGAGAGGGACAAACAAAGAGGAATAGATAGAAAGAGCGAGAGAGAGAAAGAGAGAGAGAGAGAGAGGGGGGGGGGGAAAGAAAGAGTGGGGAGGGCAGCAGACAGACAGACGTATAGACACAAAGAGATAATAGTATAGGTAAAGAACGCTTTCTGTAATACATACAAATCTATATAGTGTTAATTATAGATAGGATGCAATTTATTTTATTTTCTTATTACACTCTTAATGTGTATACCTAGTGTATACCCTTCAATTGATGGATGCATATCCCTATATACAAAAAACAAAGGGCCAATGAAGTAAAACAAATAAATAAAATGCATTGCCCTCGTATCAATGCCAACGCTGACACTATAAGGCAATTATACTGACCATGTTCCGATGTATTTATGGAAATGCGGACTTTAGTAACCATTGTGAAAATATTACTCGAACGTTTGCACCGTTCTAATGAAATAAAGAACTCATTACAATGTATAATTCCCCAGTAATATAACTTGCAATAAAAAATATCCATAAATTGTAAAAATAGAGTACTTTTTAATAAATCCAGCTAAGTGGCGCGCGCTGCAGTGGAGCGAGGACAAAAGAGGAATCACGTAGTTTAGTGACACAATGGAGTGACAACGCGTTAGCATGGAGGGCCGATCGGTCACCAGAAGAACTCTCCGTTGAAACACTGCCATTCACTAACACTAGGCTGGGCATAACTGATAAGGATAGCTTTTCATAGCTTTCACGCCGTTCTCTATCGAATTGGTAACAAATGGAGCCCGTATTGTTGTCGGCTGTTTTGTGTGGGTGACTGCAAAGGAGGACCGAAGGGTCTCACCCATCTGGTGACTGGTTTTCGCCGCACGCGCGATCGCAGATACACTTCACTGTCGCTGGTTCTGTTTCAAAATCAGAAGAGCCTCATCAATCACGTTTTGTCAATTGAACAATCATCCGAATACAGTTCACGGACCTAAAACTGTACCTAGAATTAGTAATGGATTGAGCGACACTTAATTGAAGAGCATGCGGTATGATAACAGGAAGGGAGAGAGTATTTGAGTACCGATGGACGTGAAACACTTTAGTCACAGAACAGAACTAGGTATCGTTTCTCGAAGCTCTCATATCCACTACGATACCATAGCGTTCTCGTAGTTGCCAGATCACCACGCATAGATCACTACGAAAGTGCTTGTTTTCTCGTAGTAGATAAGAGAGCTTCGAGAAACGATATCATGAACTTTATTTTGCTGTGCTTGTTTCCAAGTTGAAGCAAATTTCCGGCTTTATATCGCGAGGGTGGTATCTTGCAATTCAGAGAGACTTTTGTAATTTGTAATTATTTGAAACTAATAGGGGAATATGGCTTAAAGCTATATAATCACAGGTTTCAATGAGCGCGTAACACTATATTTGAGTAATAAAATGCAAATTGCATTTATTTCTGATACTTATATTCAATGTCATATTTCCCAAATCCCTTTCGTCGATCGACATTGGGAAAAATTCGACCTAGATGTTCCAGAGGCGTACTAATTGGATCTATGTTCTTATTATTCATATACATTATCATATTTTGTATAACTATCTAGTGTTGGGGAATTTGTGTATTAGCAAATAAAAACTGTTGGGTGGGCAAATCAAACGTAAGTAGTTCCAGATATAAATTCGTGTGTCCATTGTATTTATAAGTGAACCCTATGTGATCGTATGTACTTAAGCTTGAAGTAAGTTATTATTAAAGTATTTGGATATGTTTTACTCTATATCTAGTCACTATGTGTATATCTATATTAAAGTTTCAAACATACCCATGCAAAGAAACAAAGACTTATTTGATACGTATAATTGCCTGTGTTTCATGGTAGATATATTTAATGGATTAGCATCGCACACACACAGTATAATTACATTGTCACTTTGGCTTTAAAAGACCAGAAGATACAAGATCAAACAGATATGCACGTTTCTTCAACACGTATGACAATAGAAGTTTTTTGGTGCCTTTTAATGTGCAAGAATTGCGTCTAAATTTCTTGGTGGATTTTAGACGATAGTCATGTTCTGTCCATATTTGAAAACAATGAACTTTCGACTTCTGGAATTCGTTTGGTATGCATGGATTACTTTCCTTCCAATGATTAAGTTTGCAAATAAATACTACTATTACAGATCTATCCTTCACAACGTTGTGTCTCCGTAAATTCCCATCACATACCCAGACCGATTTAATCGGCGAGAAACCTATACTGTGTCTGGTTTCCTATAGGACATTCCGAAAAGTCTAGTTGCGCCAGAGTTACTTCCCTAAATTCCTCTCCCTTTCTGAAGTCTAGAACTTCCACCTAGTACTTGACTAGACTTGTTATTAGTTGTACGCAACAGTGTGGAAATAGCATACACCGGCAAACTTGTTATGCGAGAATCTACAAAACTTTGTTAGTAACATTTAGTTTAAACATATTATTGAAGACTAAATGGATAAGTTACAAGTTATTGCAACTTAAATGAAAACCGCTCCAAGAGAAGAGAAAGAACAGGTGGGGAGTGGAGAAGGAAAGATTAAGAATGATAAATACATATATACACGTTCAATAATTGTAATTATTTACATAAAAGTCTTAAGCAAACCTGTAAAATAGTTTCATTTTCAGACGCAGTTAGGTCACAACAGCTTTACATTGATATGTACACTGTGTAACGTAATTTTCTGAATATTTTTTAGCATGTCTTCACGATATGTGCTGTATTTCAGACATTCAAGTAAATAATGGACAGCATTCTCGCAAGGATTACCACATGGACATGAAGCACTATCAGATAGTAACATTAACTATACAAAACATATCATTGCTTAATATATCAATATTAATCAAACTACGCAAATTGTAACGATGTAAACCGTTTTGTGATATATTACTGATATTAGTCGAAACACGACAACTTACGATGTTACGATAACATGTGCTCAATCGGCTGTCTTGCTTGTTCGCATACTACTGTGAGCGCCTTTCTCTAGTATAGAGGAGAATACAGAGATTTAACGTTGGATAATGTTTTGTTTTATCCAACAATAATTATGCAGCTCTGATATGCATAGTTTCTAAACATCATGGTTAAAATCCGTAGTTTTAACACTGTTTGTATCCATGTTAGCGAGATTTTCTCGGTTCCGGTAAGGGAGATAAATTTATCGAAAATGTTCAGGAGAGGTACCTGCATTTTTCGGAAAGTCCAGTAGTCCGCCGGCCAAGCGGGATAGCCCAAAATTCAATGATATATATTTTGTTTATATGTAATTAATTGTAGTTATAGTTTTAGAATTGCAAGTTAAATGTTATACTGTCACTGTTAAACTTAGTTAGAGATACTATATTTGAGTTTTTCTGCGTTTATTTACATAAAACTACGTTCAGCTCTTAACAGTAGTGTGGCTTAGAGATATATTTTCTTTCACCAGACGGACAGATTGTTCTAGTTAGGGTCAAAAGCAATTAAAATAAATAGTATAACGTGTAATTCAATGTTGCAATAGTAATTTAGTAAAGTTACACGATTGACAACATCGAAACCGAATGTGACCATAGAAAACAATGGGATTACTGGAAAATACAGACAGCTGACATTTCTGATCAGGTATCTATAGTCTTTCAAAATTATTTTCGGCGAGTCGTTGTTTTGTAACATTCATAATTATTACAACTATTTGTGCATTACAAGTTTGATACTTGAAAAGGTTGTTTACATCATGTGATTATTTATTGCATTACTAGTAATGTGTAATACTTTAAATTATTTTCATGACGCCAGTTTTTAGTCCATATATCGCAAGAAACATACGCTTTAGATGCAAGGAAAACACATTTTGTCATTTAAGATCATGTATTGTTTACAAATATATTTGGGGTGCATGCCCCCACAACCCATAGAAATGTCGGGTTATTGGATTTGCCTTATGTTTTATGTTGTCTTGAAATTATTAAAAAAAAATTGGCATTCCATAGTAAAATGAAAAATGAATATGTGATTAGACAGTCCCAATGATTCCTGAATCTGGCACTTACTACTTAATGAATTATCTACTACTACAAATCTATAGGCCGAGTTGTTCGAGACGACTAGATCGAGGTGGTCGAGTTGCCCACCGGGGCGAGTTGTCCAGGCACAGTCATGTTCTGACGTGAAATGCTGTGTTGGTAGGTAAGTTTGTATTACATTTTAATGAACGAGGCTGGTTTTTCTGACGTTCGTATTTTACGAAATTTATCGCGTTTGTAATCAATACTGCCAGCTATTATGAAGGATTTATGCAAAAATACATAATTACAGTTAAGATGAAGAATTTCAGTTTCGATTTATTTATTTAGATATTTATTTCGCGAGCGGAATACCACAAGGCTGATATAATATTAGGCCGAAAACAGGGTACCGGAGGATACGTCGGGACATAGTTTAGAGTAATCTCCCTTCTTTACCACGGATTTCCCTAGCAACTACAGGCTTAAGTATTTGTTTAGACTATGTCCAAATTTGGGCTCAGCATTTTTCTGATTTGGGCTTAGTTATTTTTTTGGCTAAAAAAATGCTTAAGCCCAAAACTTAAGCCTCTTCATGAATACCACCCATATGTTTTAATCCAGGAATTGAATTTCTTGGGCCAAGTTAGCCATTTAACATAATGTTCTTTCTTCTCTCCTTTTCCACGGGTTTTAAAAATCTTCTCCACATTTCACATGTCATCTTCCCTAAAATCGATGACTTGGAGTTCTGACTGGTAGAACGTTCCATCAATGTCATCGCCGTCATAGTCCTTCACTCTATAGTCCTCCACTTATCGTCATA
The DNA here is from genome assembly GCA_032355345.1 of Lepetodrilus pustulosus. Classification (NCBI taxonomy): domain Eukaryota; kingdom Metazoa; phylum Mollusca; class Gastropoda; order Lepetellida; family Lepetodrilidae; genus Lepetodrilus; species Lepetodrilus pustulosus. The sequence continues at coordinate 4,415 of JAULBP010110463.1, read as the reverse complement.
TTACCGAGAGAACAAGTTTCTCAGATGTCACAGTTTCACTCTGTCACCCACTTTAAACCGAAAGGATGCTCTGGCTTTTGTCGGTTCTACTGCTGTCTTCTTAGGCCAATACATTTTCCACCAGATATTGGTCTCTCTGTGGAGTTACCCTTGATGGAGTCATCCCTTTTGTTCTATAATAGGTTTGGTTGTAGCTAGCTGCACATTTATGTATGTGGTTTACATATTCATAGGACTGTTTATTTGTGAAATAGCAATAGAGTCTGGTCTTGATAGTCTTTAATACTCTGTCGGCTACAGCAGCCTTGGTTTCATTGTTAGTGAGGAGATATTTGATATCCCATTACTTCAGTAAAGTTTTAACAGTTTTGGCCCTGACCTCCAGACTTCTATCTATTCTCATTCGATGAGGTTGTCTCTCATCTTCTAAAATATCTCGCACAGCTTCTGACACAGTCTGTCCTTTCTTATCAGTGAGAGGTCTCAGCCACATGTATTTGGAGAAAACGTCGATGAGCACCAGGGTAAAAGTATAACCATGGTTAGACTTGGCGAATTTCACCATATCCATGAGGTCAGCTGACCACTGATCATCTATTCAAGTGACCATAATTCTATTCCTCTTGAAACTCCTTCTTACTTGACGTTGTAAACTATAAGATTCCTGCCTCTGCAGCCATTTCCTGATCTTGTATTTACTGAGCACATACTTTCCTGACTGTTTCACATATCTATACAACTTGTCAGGTCCAGCGAAACTTGCTAGATTTGAAGGATTATAATAGATATCCTTCAGGTAATCCTCCCAGGTAGACATGGTGTTTACACATGCAACACCAACTCACTTTAGCTTATAAGCAGGTACAAAATCGTCATATATAGTTCAATTCTCTTCTTTGTCTTCGTCGGTATCCTCATCTTCACTTTCTTCCACACCGAATCTATCTAACCAATTGTCCAATTCGTGTTTATTCTTTATTCTTTGTTCTATATGATTTCCATCGTCGATAATACAATAGTTTTCCTCCTTATGTTCCTCCTCTTCAGAATATGTGCTCATTTCATCATCACTATCATCAGGTAGCGTTGTCCACTTGATGTGTTTTATGTTTGAGGGTCTATCATCATTTTAATCCTCTCGTTTACGCTTTATAGTAACATCTCTGAACATCCCTCTGGACACCATTTCTTGACATGTCTCTGCAAGTCGTGGGTATCTTGGAACAAGTCCACAATCATCGCAAGATGACATATCGCAGAGCTCTTCTTCACAGGTCTATTCACTTTGGCTGCTTGAAACAAACTGAAGTATGTCTGAGGTTTCATCCCTATTTATACGCTTCTCAGCAAAGACAGTAGGTCGTAGCCTTGAGTTGTGGTCCTCGGCTTCAGATCCACTAACAGATAGCCGTGGGGGAGTTGAGTGTCCTCTTCAAACGGTTTTATAATATTTATTTTTTTCCCAGGATACATCTGTCTTGCGAGGGTCAAAACAGGTTGCATGTCTATAGGGTTGTTGAACAGGATGAGATAGTGGCAGTTCCGTCTGTCTTTGTGTGGGGTCTTTGCTGTAATACAAGTTCTTGTTCAGAGCAATAATGCTCAGATTTCTGTGATGACTACCCTCTGTAAACAAGTCAGTGATTCCAGAATATCTGCTGGCAGTGGACATAAGATCGTCGATGACAATGACATTTCTTACACGTGGATCCAGGTAACTATCGTTTCCCATGTCGTGCGGTATCCCTTGGATACATTCCACCGAGGGTCTGACAGTCCTCTGAATTTCATTGTAAAGTGGCTGCCACCTTCTATACAACCACATGATTCGTTGTGGTGATAAGTCAATTCTGTGCTCTTGAAGTATTTATTTCACCAAATACGTCTTTCCACAAGACGTTGGGCCACTCACCCGCATGGTAAACAGGTGTTGGAGTTTCTTATACGATGGTGGAGCATGTAGTGGTGGTGGTGGAGCCTGTGGAAGAAGGGGAGGAGGATGAGGATGTAGCGAGTGTCCCTTTAAATGTCTCATCATATTGTCCTTCTTCGAAAATCTTGTTGACAGATGGGACACAATGACTATATTTTAAAAAGCAATATCTTTTTATCGAATTCGGTAGTGACTATAGGCGAGACTAGTCACACCATCGTCTAAAATGTATCTCTTGTCGTCGTATCGGTTCATTCCCAGTTTGTTGAGCTCAATGTTATAAAGCAGGTGACCGTGACTCCTGCTTTGAGTCATCTTGGACATGTGGATTTTTTTCGAAGACATTGTTGATAGTGCTGGTGTCTCCATTAATAGGCATTCTAACATAGTTCTGTGTAAGAACAATGGAAAAAAAGTGTGCTTTAATCTACGTTATATAAGTTGGCAAAATGCCATTTACGTCACAAAACCCACAAATTAATTTACTTTTCGGCGTATTGTTTTTAGTTAATATGGGTATAGTTAATACAATTGGTAAACTGTTTATGCCATATGACTCAGTTTCTTATATACAGTACAACAATATCGGCCTAAAGCTTCACGCCATTACTCACTCCAAAGTGAACGTTTAATCCATACGTTCTTGAAACAATTTTGCGTGTAGATGTTTCGTAATAATAGTCCAGTTTTCTACGACATACGTTAGTTAACCGTTAGCTTCAAAGTATCTCCAACAACTTTTGAAATGTAAAGGTATCGTTGTCAACATATCTGCCGTTTACATTAGTTTCCCTGGACGTATCCTTCCTACGATCTCATTAAAATCAGATCCGAAACTGACGCTCAGATATTTGGACATCGATGGTATCTACATCCTGGTATCCTATGAGCGACGATGCAGGGTATCCGGGACCGTATTCGTTTCACCACTCGACCAACCCTAGTGTCAACGCTCGAGTGAATGAAAGAGCCAAATGAGTACCTTGTACTTTATACAGAGACCTTTCCTGACCTCCCTGGGTCAAGCACGAGGTATTGGCTATTTCATCACTCGGGCATCACCATAGGCTTTGTCGTGATGAAACGAATACGCTCCGGATGCAAAATTCCAAATTCTTTATTAGGCAAAACGATATTTTAAATTAGATTGTATCCTATATTATATCTTCACACATTACATTATCATATTATGTCTTCAGTCCGTTCACAGCGACGTAGACAATATAATAATTAAATAAATTCTATTTTCAGCTTGCCCGCATTACGGGGGAGCGTTTATTGGATACCGAAATAAAGGAATAAATCATCACAACAATGAGCGATTATACACGGAATCATTGGACCAATGTTTGGGATTTTGCAGACAATCGAAAACATTTGTATGCAGGCATGCCGAAGTGGACTTGACCAGACATAGTTGTCTTCTGTCAAATAGTACGTGGTTTGGGGTACCGTCTGAATCCAGAGGCTTCAACGAAATTAATTGGACGATCTACTTCCGGCAATGTGGGGAAACTGTGTAAAGGAACGGAGGTGCTAAAGGCATACAATCACAGATTTAAATGAACACGTAGCACAATATTTGAGTAAGCAGCTAACATTGCATTGTTTAATATGTGTACAATGTACCACTGTGAGTAGTTAAATTGACAAAAAACATAAAGTTGAAAAGTTGAAAGTAATAGATGCAAATTACGTTCATTTGTGATAATTATCATTAATATTTATATAGCCAATAATCCATTTCGTCGATCAATATTTGCCGAATTCGATATATCAGTTATATGTTCGAAAGAACATGAAACTAGAGCTACTTTCCTTTTTGTTCATATGATTTTTCTATCTGTGATAGTATGCTTTTAACATGTGAATGACTGTATTCGATGATAGTTTTGGGAGGTTTTGAGAATGGGTTAGGATTTCATAATCGAGTATCGGTTACCATCGGATGGACCCAACTGATCAATCATCGGTTGTATAATCGGTTAGGTCCAACATACATAAAACAGTAAATAGTACTAAATATTTTAATTATTGCAATTTGTGTTTGGCCTGGTACTCATAAATTATGATATGTCACGTGTTAAGTTTGCATTGATTACACCTAGTGGTGAATACGAGTAATTATCAAAAATTATTCTTGAATATGAGTATTAACTGAGAGAAAGGGGCACTATTTTATACATAGTAACTGAAATCAATATTTATGATAAAAAAGAGAAGATGTTGTCATGCTAATGTCACTTTAACAAATACAATGGACATCCCCTTTTCCCAGGTTTTAACATGGACATATCGTCGCCTGAGAACCAGCTTATTCTAACTCCCACTACAACGGTTTTGAGAAAATAGCGAAAGAGGTTTTGTATGTCCTTATTTATAAAATATGGTGGTTTACTGAAGCAATCAAATGTAAGTTCCATAGTGTTCTACGTCCATAACTCTTCTTTAATCACATCATCTTTTGAAAATAACATTTGGA
>JAULBP010110452.1:0-10077 GCA_032355345.1 Lepetodrilus pustulosus | reverse complement strand
AGACAAGTGGGTTATTTTTCCAGGTGTGTGGGGCGATCATGTTAAGACAATATAGCTGGCACAGAGTTCTCTATGGGAAGCCCTAGAAGACAGCAACCTCAAGATGCGAGGGATCAGCTATTGACCAGAACTAGATAAAAATGTATAGAATTATTGCTTAACATCATGGCAGAAATATTTCACCCATAGGCGATGACACTAGATACCCCCAAAATTTATTTAAAAAAAATAAAAATAGATAAATAAACTACCAGTATGCCGAAAGTTTGCCGCTACATAAATTAGTCTATTTAAGTTTATGTTTTAGACTGGGTTTCTTAGCCCACAACATAGCATATCATATGCTAATGCTTCAGCTCATGGTGTAGTAATATAACTACCGGTAAGGGAAGAAAGGTAAAACATGTATTCTGCACTTAGAACATGTTCATACGTGGTTTATAGTGATAAATAATTATTATTATCACACACACGTATCTTCCACACAGAAGATATCATCTAAAAAAAATAATTTTTTAATTAATTGTTTTACGTCACTTCAGGAATCTTTCAGCAAAAGGTGACAGAAGATATCAGGCCCCAGGATTGGATTCAAACTTGAACTAACAGGTTTGTAATCCGACACACTACACGTGGGCTGTGAAGGCCTGGTACAATAAATTGGAAATTGGAACTTTGGTACATGTGAGTATTTTAAAGTTTCCTGTAGTTTACCACCCTTTAACACATTGACATTAAAATTGATCAATTGTGTGATTTATTAAATCAGGGTAAAAATGATATCTCTTTGAAACAGAACCTAGATATCAATTTAACTGTAGAATTTAAAATAACTCAATCAAAATACCTTTAGCACAATATGTACGAAAACACAACATGAACATTTATAAAAAATACTAAAACTGAGAAGAATTATTCAAATTGTCATTTGGCATGACTAAATTTCAGTAAAAAAAATTGTTTTTCTTAATAATCAAATCTAAAATGTAACCAATTTTGAACCTAACAATAAATGTTGATCCAAACTTGGACGAAAACGATCCTGATCTTCTCAATGATCAAGCAGCTGTGTGTTGATGAACTTTACTTCCGTCAAAAAACCCTGGAAAGGAAATTATACAGAAATGAAACATTGATGATTAATTAATTAACAATTTAATTAAATAACAAAATATTATTATTTTGGCAATTTCATTTCAATATGGTAATGTTACAACAACTTAAAGTTGAATGATTTTATTTCTCATTTATTGCTCACATGTATGAAAAACTGAGTTAAAATACTATTCCAAATTAAATTCTAAAATGATAATTTCTGTTGAATATCATGAATAGAAAAGAAGGTTATTTCTTGAAGCTTTGATTGATTGAATTATTGCTTTACGTCGCAGTGGGAATATCTCACCCATAGGCGACGATTTCTTGAAGCTCTGATATCCACTAAGAGACCATAACGGTCTCGTAAGTGCCAGCTCGCCATGTATACAAGATCGCTACGAGAGTGCTGATGGTATCATAGAGGATACAAGAGCTTTGAGAAACAATAACCAGGGCTCTAGACTAACAACAGGCGATAACGGATAAATGATGGGAGAATTGTGTTTACAGTGCTCTTTTTTAGTGTCTCTAGTTTAAGTAATCAATAAGTATGATGTAATTGAACAGCAAACATGCTAATTAATTCATTAATTAATATACTGTCACCGTTTTGTCTAATTCAATTCCCTGTTTTGTCCAATTCAATTCACCGTTTTGTCCAATTCTTTCACGGTTTCGGCCAAATGATTTTGCAGTTTCGTCAAATTTTCACAGTTTTAGCCATTCACCATTTTGACGTGTCGCCATTTTAGCCAGTACCCATTTGAATTAGTGGCCCAGAGGGCTAGCCAGAGCAAGTTGTAAAAGGCACCAAAGGTGCTACAAGTTAAAAATAGGTTGCCCGTAATGCAATCTAACATGCTCTGGTAAGTATTATTAGAAATACTTACACAAGCTGCGGGGCTAGTCTTAGTGACTAGACATTCCACCACAGTGGACTCCAAGGAACCCAAGTCTGGGATTCCATCCCCTACAAATAAAACATACATATTTGAAAACATGTGCTGGAAACAATCATAAATGCATTAGAACGATATGTCACATGTTGCTACATTCTGCCCCTCCACATGGTGACTCAACATGAAGCTAGAATTCTTCATCATTGTCAATGTAGCGCCATGAGCATCTGTACGGCATGGAATGTGTAGCATGAACAGGGGTAGAAATACGTGTAGAGTGCCCTCCTAAACATCAAAGGGCTGATCATTTTATATTAAAGTACCCTGTAATGGTTTAATAATATTGTAGGCCATATGTGTATTATGCTGACTGGATCATCGAGATCACAACTTCATGTAAATTGAAAATTGTAACGAAAAAGAATTGCTCAACATTTTCAAGGTGGTATCAAGTGGATACTGGGATTTGAACAAGAGTTCCTGGATTGCAAGTCCAATGCTCCATAGACTACCAGCATTTCTATATCGCACTGCTACACTATCGTGTTGGACACGGCACAGTGGAGAGGGTACGTACCAGCGATGGAGAAGGGAATGGCCAGCGGTCGGAGTTGCCAGAATCTGGACCCAATGATGCATGTCTCGTTCCAAGTCAGACTCTCGATGTTCCCATAATCAATGAAAAATACTTTGAGCTTATCTGTCCGCTGTAGACTAGCCTTCAGAATCCACGCGCTGAAAGAGATAGCACTATCTAGTATTAGAAATAACCTATCCACATTCTATCATTAAAGTCTTGCAGTACTTGGCTCCAGTCCACCTAGCTGTAAAATGGGTACCAGGTAGGAAGAGATGGATTGTAAATCTAGTGCCTGAAATGGCTGCTTGGGTTGGATGATCACCAGGGTGTTCATAAGGTGACATGAGTGCACATTGAACCATTGACCAGGGTAAATTATAACATAACATCTAGTGCTTTGAACATGCATTGAATAGTGCATGTCATAAATGGATTATTTTATATGTAAATAAATGTCAATGTTTTGTTGTTGTTTTTTTGCACTATAAAAATTAAAATGACATTAAAAAGTGTATGTGACCACTGACCGATGCCACTCCCCTTCGTAGAGTGCGGCACATCGTCCCAGTCCCTTGGTACGAGCCAGGTGGTTGTCTGTGTTTTGTAGGTCCTTCACCAGCTGCCTTAGTGAGTTCAGGTTCTCCTTCTGTAATAACAACCATAATAAAAACAATAATAACAGCAATAATAACAACATTTACAATAATTAAAAACAATAATACCAATAACAACAACAATAATAACAATAATAACTACAACAATAATTTTAAAAAATAATATTAAAAGATTTAAGGCAGTAGTAATACAAAAGATAAATATGAAGAATAATTTCTGCGCCAAGAACCAGCCAATAGTATCATTGAGTAAGTGGGTTATTGTTTTAAGTCGCAGTGGAAACCTTTCAGCCATATGCGAAAATCCCATATCAGGTCTCAATATATTTAAGTTTGGAACTAGTTTTTCGTTTCAATACTCACATCAAGAGTCAAAACTAATGCAAATACAATCAGAACATGAAAGCAATTTGTCCTAATTTACTTCACATCCAACTCCCAGGCAGTGCAACACACAATTATGATTCCAGTGTAAAGCAAGCCTCAAGTCACATGTATATGCAAATACATGTACATTGACCCCCTGAACACATTAACCCAGAGAAAAATAAAATGGCAGATTTATGCGGTTTCGCAGAAAATTGCCATGACAGGGCTGCTTTCAGGCAGCACTAAATTTCACTACACTTCACTCTTGTTTACAAAGTACTGGCTGGTTGAATGATTATGTCGGAAACTGGTAACTAATTGGTATGTGCATGGGTCCAGTCCATTTGCTTCATGCTTTAGGTTTGTCTACAAATCACTATATCCTCAAAACCGAAGTAAAAAGTAGTACCACGCAATACTATGTGTTGGCTGAACGGCTACAATGGTGCTACGTAGCACATCGTAGTAATATGTAGTGAATCCTGAACGCTACCCTAAACTCCTTTCTCTGACCCTTGACACTGACCTCACTGACGACCTGACCCCAGAAGAAGTTCTCTTCCTCGGCGGAGGTGATCATGACCTTGATGCGGCTGCCGACCTCCACCAGGTTGCGTTGAACGTGGATCTTGCCGAGGACGTGGCAGTACAGCTCCATCACGTCCACGTCGTTCCGCGACGACTCGGTCTCAGACGACGCCTTCGTCTCCGCGCCCGCCACGACATCCTGCTCCAGGTCACACATCCCTTCCAGTACCTCCAGGCGGTTCATGGGCTTCTGAGTGGGGGCCAGGTCTCCTTTCGCCCGCTGCCTCATGATGAACTTCTCGCGGTTTTCGGGGAGATCCCGCGGGACGTCGAGCAGCAAGACCTTGCCCATGTACGTGGTCTGGTTCATGTCCTTTATGGCTTTCTCTGCCATGGACAGGCTAGACACCCAGATGTGAGCCTTGGGGCTGGAAGTGTGATGAAAAAAAAATCATGAATTTTACTGGCAAAAAAATATGTGTGAGTGTGTACATTTTGCAACAAATCCATGCTCTAAATTGTGTTAAAGCACTACAGTATTACCCAGGTCAATGTGCTCTTATTTTGTCATTCTCAACTTACAGGACCATACACCCAAAGCTGATATTCAAGATGCTTATTTAATTATCCTTAAGCCTTTGATCTATGATTAAAGACCCATTCAATAAATGACGTAATTTCAGAATTTTGCTGATAAATACACTAAAAAAGCTACTTTGAAAAGTTTTCCAATTTCCTTTCCCATTGGCTGTTGGATGTACATGCACCATTGGTTGAAATTAAGAAAATAATAATATAAGGTGGGGGGGGAGGTGGGGGGGCATTCAAACCGGTAATTCGCATGGATTTCCAACAGGAACCTTTAACATTTACATTTGAACACTGCTTACCATTTCAACACTGGGAAGATGTTGACCTCCAGAACTTTGTAGTGATAAAACAAACTGTAGAGTTCCCTCTGAAAGTCCAAATAAATGTTAACGAAATTTCATAATAATATTCATTGCATAGCAACTCGAGCTTAACATTTTTTGTATTGAGGCTTAGAGTCGCTTTCTAGCATCTTGCACTAATATCACAACTTGCCCAATGTTCTACCACTGCGCTACCATCCGCCCTAACTGGGGCTTAATCGATTTATGCCAATATTTATGCCTGTCATGAAGTCTGTAGTTTCTTAAATGCACAGAACATTATCTTGGACAAGATTATTAAAAGTTTGGATTCAAACATACGCTCAACAAAATTAATTAAGGATTGGTAGCCTTTTATTGTTACATAAATATAGCTTTATCTTAATGTAAAAATTAAGAATTTCCTAACATGTACTGGCTGAATGATTACAAAACTTTTTGAGTACGATTTCATACTCGAGCCAATATTTTAAATGGGGATTTCTGAACAAAACCATAAATTGTGTTCAGTTAGTATTAAAAAACGTTCCACAATCTTGGAGCCAGACTTCTTAAGCAGAGTTCCAAAATATAGTAGTAAGCTTCCAGCAAAATATCTGCTGACCCCTAATTTATGTTGCTGAGTATTTGATATTCATTAAACATGAGTGAGTGAATATGCAGTTTAACGTCGCTGCGTGAATCTTTAACCCATTTGCGATGAACATTAAACATTTCATAACAAGACTCACAGCAGTTGTCTCCCTCGGGAAGTTAGCCAAGAATATCGCAGCAGGCTGGTTGTCATTTATCTCCACTCCATTTTCGACTGTTCGAGAAGATTCCAACATGGGCATTGTGTCTTCCAGTTCTGGCATGTCGTCAGGTTCTACAGGTCGAGCTTTTGGAACTGACTTCCGTGCGCTCTCTAGTGGAGGAGGGGAATGTTGTGAATGAGGCGAGATTTGTGAACGAGGCGAGATTTGTGAACGAGGCGAGAATTGTGGATGAGGCGACATTTGCGAAAGAGGCGATATTTGTGAGTGAGGAGAGGGCTGCGACTGAGGTGACGTCTGAGACAGATGCGACGTTACGGACATCATCGAGGACTTGAGTTTGTGCAGGGGCGACGACGTGACCATCTTCTTGCCGGTGTGGTCGATGCAGATGCTGAGCTCGGTCATCCGTTCCGCGAGATTGACGGAGCCGCTGCTGGAAACGGAACTTCCCATATTCCGCAGTGACACCTGCGGAGCTGGTCCCAGAATACCTGGCAATAAAAACATCCCTTTACAGAACCTTAAGGCAGCGCTCGATTCATGATTCCATCAGTCCCAGAACTGTGTTACTCCAAACAAACGCTGGAACTCAATCCCATCACAGTAGCACGAGATCTCTCAAAATAGGTGGCGAGCAGAATCGTGACGTCACAAAGATGGCTACCTCAACTATTTATCAATATGGCAAACGTAACTAATGTTTCATTTCAATGGCGGTTGAATGGATATCATTAGTTGGAGGAAATAAGTTAGTGGAATGACATGTTACTTTTTTAACATAATTAACCATTGTTAACAGTTGACAAACTATTTTGTGCAAGAACATCTTCATGTAACTTCGGACAACACAAATTGCGAGTTTAACTATTAAAAGAATGATAGTCTGATATTTAAACTGATTGAATATGCTGAATAATAGATGTCAAATGGAACTTCGGATTAGCTATTCTAGTTAAATGGATATAATAATGAGTACTCCAGATTATATGTCATGGACCCCAAATTCAGCGTTATATATCGAGGGGACACTGTAACACTTTTCATACAAGTCACATGGTTTCACCAACAGCTTTTTGTTACACATGGACAATCATGTGTTGACAAAAACAAACAGGAAACATGAAAATATCGATATCCCATTTATGGAGAGATCAAAATAGAACTTAGGCAACATGTAGTAAACACAATAGCCAAAGACGACCCATCCTTGCAAAAATGGTACTTATTCCACTCAGAACTCTCTCCATGCCGTACACCCTGGCACATATCTGATAGAAATTTGCACAGTCTATAGCATCTAAAAATAGAACAATGATAACATCTACTTCATTGGATAGATATTTACAGCAAATTCATCGGGTAACTGATTTCACTGGTTGGCTGTTTGCGCAAGTTTCCCGCTAGATGTGTGCCAGGGTGTACGGCATAAAGATAGTCCTGAGGAGAAGACAACCAATGCCAGACAATGCGCTCTTGCTGGCTGACCTCCAAAAAAGGCCAATAACTCTCATCCTTGCTCACCTGGTTTTTCAAGGAAGGACGACTGGTTGTGGTTGATGTCACTTCTGCTCCACGGCATCTTGACATTGTTGTTGTTGCAATCTGAAAATTTTTACCAATGTTTTGGATTTGGACGTTCTTTCACCCCGCTCATATTAGTGTTCTCCGAAATTTAGGCCATAGCAATTTGCTTCATTGGTTTACAGGATTTTGTGCGGTAATTTTGGCTCGAGCACTAACAACAAAAATAAAAATAATTTGATCTATTCACCAGTTGGTCGAGCTGAAATAAAAATCATAAAAGGTTGGTTTATAGAAAACAAACAGAATTGATCAACACAAATGTTGAAGCCGCAATTATCTTCAAAGTAAGTTGCTAATATGGCTTGTTCCTTAACTGTTTATTATTCATAATTTAATAAAAACTGGTACACTGAATCCACTGATGACAAAATATAACAAAAATTATTATTTTTGTTTTACAAAATGGAAAAGAAATTCAGTCACTGGATAAGTAAAGTAGGGAATCAAATAACTATGGCCTTACATGAATTCCATATACTAATAATAATTTAAATATATGTAAACAATCCATTTTTCCATGGGACAGTCATATGTAAAAATGAATTCTTCTGAAAGGTCAAATTATGGTGCCCTGTTCCACAGAACGACTCTATAGTAGGATTATGAGAGCAATAGCTTCATGTTAATGCATAGGTGTTAGACTTTCGTAGCACTACGATCACTGTGGGATGGGGGCCCGGTCTTAAAGAGCTAGGTAATGTCATCAAAATGTGACACAATCCATGTGATAAATTCAAAGAAGGTTTCCATCAAATACAATTGTTGTTCTTTGAGAAATTACATCCATTTGGAAGAGATAAGTGACAATTAAATCCTGCCCTTTGCAGTAAAATAAATTAAGGGCCAGTAGATTCATTTTAAGACCCGGATCCTCGATCCTAGAGATATTTAGATTTTTTTTTATTAAATACCATAAAGATAAATTTACATGTACAAAAATGCTACTGGCACTTTATTCATTTTGTTGAGTATATGTTGATGGTCATCATTCTCTTGCAATGAAAACTCTTGTGTCGTTTCAGTGGAAATATAACAAAATAATGTTAAAGGTACAACGTAAGAATAAACAGAACAAAACAAAAACAAAAGAAACAAAAATTAACAAAATTGTTTATTACCCGTAGAAATAAAATTGAGTATGCTTTGTAAATCAGATATATAATTTCATGCGACCCTTTTTCTCACGGGACTTAATTTTTGCGTCCCGTCTTCTCCGCTCACCTCTGGTGGCATCCTGGCTACAATAACCTTGGTGGTCTCGCAAACACTCCAAGGGTAATTCTAGATGTGATTGTCCACTACAGTTAGACGTTAAAAGAACTTGCAAAAGCTGATCACGCTCGTACTTCAACGTCTTGATGGCTTCTCTGCTGCAGCGGTCCTCACAAATGTTGGCTGCCTTCCTCGTTTTTACGGGAATTATTCTCCGTTCTGATGGCAACACGACTGCCAAAAGTAGTACCATTTAATCTCCAAAGCTCAATTGGTAGTTTGTGTTGTCGTCAATAAAGTATTACCGCGAATAGGATTAACCCGGGCTGAGGTGCTTTCAGATTCTTGAAATGAAATCGTCCATGCCTTTCTAGTTACTTTATGTCATGTGACATCCATGCTACCATGGATATTTGTAATAAAGCATGGTATTCAAATATTAATAATATTGTATGTTAAAGCAATCTGAGTGGGTTAGATGTTTTCCTTGGGATAACTTTTATTCTACAAGAGTTTGAGAAATATGCAATTGTGGAAATTAGACAGGGTGTATCATCTATGATAACCAGTATTTTTGGCAATATATGATGTGTCAGCATATAAATCGCTGTATGTAACCTAGACAAAATTAGGATATATGATGACAGATCATGTCAATTATTTTGGAAATAAATTTTTCAAAAATAAACAAAATTACAAAGTAGAAAAGACTAAATGTACAACAGAATACTGCAGAACTTTTTGATCTGGATGTAATCTGAGCTGCACTTCAATGAAACAATACGTGGCCTTTCCTTGACCATGTTGACCAACGTACGGTCTGTCTGAGCAGGAATAGCAGCAGACAATTGTGATGACAGTGAAAAACAAGCCCAGCGTCTTGGGGTTGCAGGCCAAAACCATATCCAGTGCAAATAAATAAACACCCGGACAAATAAATAAACACCAGGACAAATAAATCAGCAGATTTCTGCAGGAACTATATTCCTATGCACATGAATACGCCTAGCAATAACTCACTCTGATTGGCCGGGATGGGGTCAGGCTCTTTTGATTGGACGGCTGGAGGAGATGGGTGGGCAAAGCGGGCTTCCATTTTCCTTCCTTCTAGAGCCAATCCGTGTAACTGGTCGATGGCTTTCTCTGCATCCTCCTTGTTGTAGAAGTCTATGAATGCGTAACTGTCGGCAACAGAACAGAACAGAACTGTCAGCAACAGAACAGAACAGGACTGTCAGAATATTTAAAGCTATGTCCATCAGATAAAATTAGAAAGAAATTAAACAAAAAAATAAAATAGATGGCCTAAAGAGCAGTGTCTGTGCCTAATCCTGCAGGGAAAGGGTTAATTTGTCTTTTGGAGATGATTTCATCAACATTCTTGTACCCACACTACTTGATGACTTTTCCCAACATGTCCAAATCTTCAAGGGTAACCATTCGCAAAGCTTTTCATTCTGAAAGCTTTTCATTCTGAAAGCTTTTCATTCTGAAAGCTTTTCATTCTGAAAGCTTTTCATT
>JAULBP010110441.1:0-10079 GCA_032355345.1 Lepetodrilus pustulosus | reverse complement strand
TAAGGCTGGGTCAGATGTGGACCCCATTTTTATTTTTTGTTATTTACCTGCACTATTATATAAGGCTGGTACTATAATGCTGGGGGTATGTCATGGACCCCAAATACAGCCTTATATAGAGGGGACACTGTATTACATAATGTGGTATGGTACAGGGTATCCTTTCACAAAGGATATACTGCTAAGAGAGTGCTACCAGTCTCTTAGTAGATTAAGAGAGTGTCATGAAAGGATACACAGATTAAGATATTATTTTTTAACATATTATTTTATTGTGAATATAAATAAAACTACATCAGAAGTTGTAGATTTCAGCCCAAACTATATGTGATGTTATATAATTTTCTTTATGTAAGCGAGGACCATATGCCAACCCTGGGATTCAAACCCAATTTGCTGGATTGTGAGTCCAACGCTCTACCAACTGAGCCAATGGGGTCACCCCCTGCTAAGACCTGTAGGGGCATCTTATGTCACATGGGTACATTTTCGTTTAATCAAGATTTGTGGGTTGTATGCAATTAATGTATATCCTCTTCTTGTTTACACTAAATCTAGATATGTGTGCATAAAGTGTGAAATTGACGACATCAATCATGTTTTGTCTTACATTCATAATAAAATGAACAATTTCCAGAAAGCGGGCAAATTGTCTACACATGTACATGCACTCACATCAAACGTAATCATCAAAAACATCTGCACGTGATTTCGTTCTCAAACGAGCTTTCATGTACTGAAGGGGAGATAATTAGGGGTGCCTTTTCCCAGTTATCCAATAACTGGCTGTCTACATTAAGTCGTAGCTCATGACAGCGATACCTCACAAACCAACAACCCGAGATTAGCGAGACAATATTTCATACAGTTATGACCTCACGGAATTGACATAATTGCCGCTAGAATGTATTGCGATGCCTCGAGACAGATTTAGTGATCTTCAAGTAATCGAGATAATTTGGAACAATTTCTTTTTACATTATTATTCTAGAATTTGGTTCAGATTAATGCTAATTAAAAACAAAATAATTAAGGAATACATGTTTGTGATTGCTATGTATTTAAATGCTAGTTTATCTTGTATGGGAAGTAAAAACATTTTTAGCATTAAAAGCCTCCATTTATTGTATTTGTAAAAACTAATACAGTGTATCTGTGTCATTACATTTTCTGCACTTGTTAAAATAGGTATATTATATGTTCACAACTAATCTAACATACTTATTTTGCATCCTATAATGTAAACTGATCAATATTCCATAATTTAATCTATGCGTAAAATACTGTAAATTCATAGAAGTTTTATCCTCGCTAATATTTATGATTTATATTATTTCAAATTAATAGTTAAATATATATTTATATAATTATACATGTATATTATATACTTGTAATGTGTTAATATTTTATTTATTTGTTTGTATTTATTCATTTGTTCATTTATTTATTATTTATATATTTATTTAATTTTCAGTTATTCATTTATTTTATTATTTTTCTTAATTCATTCAATCAATCATCTATCTATTTATTTATTCATTCATTCATTTATTATTTTATTTATATTTTCTTTTCTTTTTTTTTTACATTGAAAATTGTATAATAAGCTTTCCCACATAATCCGATTGGCTGACTGTCAGCCGGGTATTTACATGGTGGAGATAGGATCCTTATGAACTGCCACAACAGATAGAATCTCGATTCCACCAGTTTCTCTAATGGGATTATTATCTGTAATACACCTCCCCGCTCTCCGTGATAAACATTCAAACTTTGACAAATCAAGGCAGACTTCAGAGACCTTAAAATATTTCCCTGTGTTTACGACAAAAAGATCTGTCAGGTGAATTTATGGGTTATTTGAGTTTGATTCTTTCGTATGTTATCATCTTTGATTTAGGCGGGTGTAATCTACGCCCCTCTGAGTTCGGCTCCATTGGGTGTCAAGACGGCCAATGATTAGTTTTTAAATTTGTGGTTTTTGGAGAGGGGAAAAGTTTCACGAAGCATGTGTAGGCTGGTACTTTGAGTGAATAATGTCACGGTGGAACAATGGAATGTTGGCTGATTCGATAGAGATGTCATGGGGCTTTTTTTTAACTTTTTTTTTTTCAAATTTAATTGGCTGTGAGAATGGTGAGGTAGGAAGCTCGAGATCGAATCATTTCGAGTTAAATGTTCCAAAATTACATCATTGTGTCTTATGCAGCCTTGGGTGAGATTTTCATACCATTCTAGATTTAGTTCAATGAGATGTCTTTCTTTGATGATCATTGGGTGAGATTGATTTCTTTCTTTCTAGGTGAGTTCTGGTAAAGGTGTGATTCAGTTATGAATTGGATGACATATATTTCTGAATTTGGTGAGATATTGTTCAGAATAATAATAATAATAATGGCCATTTATACCGCGCCATATCCACCCACTGATGCATGCTCATAGCGCTACTATGGGGGTGATATTGGTATGCACTGAATTGGCCGAGATCTAGATTGTGTGAGATGTTTATTGGTTGTATGACTTCAAGTTCTGAATTCAGTGAGATAGTTCTTGATTGTGAGCTTTTAAAAAAAATGAACAAAATATTATTCTGAACTGGGTAAGATAATATACCAATATTCTTAATTTCGAGAGGGTCGATAGTTTTGGGTAAGAATGAAATCTGAAACTGGGTGAGATACATTTGTTAATTGGGTGACAACTACTTCTAAATTCAGTGACATCTTGTTATGAATAGGGTGAGATAGGGTGAGATATACTGAATTTACTGCATGGTTTCACAATGTTGAATTCTCCTAAGACAAAGACATACAAAAAATATGCAATATCAAATTCCTAGTTATATGTTCCTATTTACATTCATTCTCTGTCGGCCAATGATTCTGCGATAAAGCACACAGTCACTGTGACCTGAAGACAGAATAAACAAGAACATATTCTCCGCTACATGTGGAAACCTAATAAAACTTTCTTATGAGGTGGAGCAACGGAAATAAACAGAGAATTCAATATGAAAATAAATAAAAAGTTTCCAATCTTTATAAAAAAAATTACCACCCACACCACAATTACAAATGTTTTAAAAATATCATTAAAATTGTTATTATAAATGAAACAATAATTAATTAACAAATAAACTTTGGTTGATTGAATTATTGCTTTACATAGGTGATAAATAAATAAATAAATAAATAAATAAATAAATAAATAAATAAATAAATAAATAAATAATTAAATAAATAAATAAATAAATAAATAAATAAATAATAAAATAAATACATAAATAAATAAATAAATAAATAAATAAATAAATAAATAATTAAATAAATAAATAAAATTAAAATAAATAAATAAATAAATAAATACATACATAAATAATTAAATAAATAAATAAATAAATAAATAAAATAAAAATAAATAAATAAATACATAAATAAATAAATAAATAGGAAGATAAACAGACAGACAGATAGATAGATAGATAGAAATATAGTACTGTAATAAAAAGATAAAAACTAAATTAAATTAAATAAATTTCAATCCATCAATGTGGTAATGGTGGTAGTGACCTGCTCTATGGTCTGATCCACAAACTCCCACTCCTCTGAGCCTGGCAGTGGTGGAGGAGGGCCTGCAGGAACCTCAGGCTCAGGCTCTGGTTCAGGCTCAGGCGTCTTGTTCCCCTTCTTGCCTGACCGACCCCGCTTGGGAGACTTGCCTGATGACCCTACAGATAACAATACAAATATCCGCATTAAATTAATTTCCTGGTGAAACATTGTAACATCTATGAAGATCAGTAACAAAACATTACAGGATGAAAGTTGTTCCACTGTCATAATAAATACCTCTGCTGCTCTTGGAGTCCCCTTTCTTTGGGCTGGCAGCTCGTTTGGGCGATTCACTCTTTTCTCGCTTGCCCTTTTCTTTGGAAGATTGTCTAGAACCTGATTTCTTGCTTGATCCTGTACAGAACACATCTATGTTAGAGCAATATCGATAACTATTTCACTGTTTATATTCTTCAGAAATGTATTTTTATTTATTGACATATAACTTCAATATTCCTGCATGTTCAGTAGGACATAAGCTTACATCTGCAGGTTTGACCAAATGAACCCACCCAGAATACCTTGTCTTTAATATTCAATGCCATTTCAATATTTGAAAATTGCAATCCTAAGGAATGTTAACCCTCTCTGACCTGATCTACTGCCCTTGGAACTGCTCTTCCTGGACTTAGGTTCTTCTTTTGGTGGTTCTTCCTTGGGAGGTTCTGGGGGTGGCTCAGGCACCTACACAGAGAGGTAGTACACATGAGACGATAACACCTAGCACCAGCATCTCAGGCACCTTAACACAGCGGTAATATACATAGTAATACCTAGAATCTGCTGCTACAAGAGAAGATGATTCAAATCTCATCTGTGGCTGATAGAGAAGCAATAATGATCTGATCATGCATCTGTGGCTGGTAGAGTTCATGTGACAGAGTTACGGTACTCACAGGTTCTGGCGGTTCCTCCACAGGGTGTGGTTCTGTCTCCATTGGGACAGAACTCTCCTTGTCCTTGCCGAGGATCTACAAGATAAGGACACCAAGTTCATATGATGCTTTGGATGACAGAACATTATCATACTTATTATAGGAGTGATTGTGTTGCCTCTCTCAACAACACATCTGCCATAGAACAAAAATATAATTTTGTTTCTTGGTCTAGATTAAAGTACCAAGTCCTCCTCTTTGATGTTATAAAGAAGCGTGATGCCTCGTATCTTGGATTTCAGGAATTAGCTCCCAGTTGTTTTTGTCACTGGACTGTAGTAAATATCAATTGTAAGTCAGAGCATCCTTTCATAAAGCTCTCCTAGGTGCTAAGAGATCTGGGTGCTCTCATGTATCTTTCTCCTTGATCATTACAAGACTAATATGGCATCTCAATATCAAAACCTGCCAAACTATACAATCATTTAAATCCAACATCAAAACTATGCTCTTCCAAAACAGTTTCATATAACCTCGCAGTAAACTTTGAACAGCGTACAGAGCACTGTGTAACGGTGGATGGCGCGCTCTACAAATGCTCATATTATTATTATTATTATTATCTTAGCAGATATGAGACCTACGTAATCTGGCAACAACATGCAATTTCATGCTCAAGCTCAACCTTCAAATGACGATTTGCGAACAAAATCTTGAGTTGAGCATGAGTTTGTATTAAAATATTTTCATAACCTCAGGGTCTGGACCGCAGATCTACACCTCCTCCTGACCTTATTAAGAGTGTCCTCCAGGATCTTCTCCACCTCGAGGTACACCGTCTCCTGACCCTGGCTACTGTCCACCTTCTTCAGCGTGCCGAACCTCGTGAACCACTTCTCCATCTTCGGCCACGAGTCGTGGAACCCTGTGATCCTGGAATCATGGTCAGTGAGAGTTACAAGGAATGCCTCCTATAGAAGACTATTGAAGTATACAGGATCAGTGAGTAAATGAAAGTCAGACAGTGACTGAGCAACAAACAATGTGTCCTAGAAGCTTTGAATATTATGTAGGATGATCAAGTCAATAGAAGTCATGTTGGTAGCAACAAGACATGCATCCTAGAAGACTTGTATATTACGTAGGGTCAAAGAGTCAGTGGAAGTCAACGTGTTGGAAACCTATCAGGCGCCCGATGCTCAAAATAATTGTAGCCTACAATAGTTGAAAGTTAAATTTTCGGAACCCTCTACAAGTGTAAGTCCATTGCATAAAACACTTTTATAGCTAAAACTATTGTAGTAATAAAAGTGATTCATGCAATCAGACTTACTTTTGTAGCAGGTTCCAAAAATTTGACTTCCAACTATTGTAGGCTACAATGGTTCTGAGCAATGGGTTCCATGCATGTAATATGTTAGGTTCATGAAAGGCAATATGCCAAGAAGAGCTAATATTTCGTCAACAAAGCTGTGGTCAGAGATATTAGATCACATAACACATAAAAGCAACAAGTCTAGAGCATTGCAGAATCTTTCTGTGTAGCTACGGTATCATAGCTTTTCTTATCTTTAAAAAACAATGTTTATTTGTGAAGTCTTCCACGATTTGTGAAGACTTGACAAATAAATATTGTTTTAAAAAAGAAATAACTATTTTTCTGTGTTCAATCAGAACGAACCTGTGTTGGATCTGCTCCTGGTCATGTGATGCGTCGTGTATGGGGATGACCTTTTCCTGTTTGCCGACCCCAGTCGCGCTGCCGTCTGGTGGCGGTTTGAACTCCTGGTGGAACTGCTCATCAGCCTGAATGGCGTCTGAAGAGAAAACCACAGGATTGTGTGAGAAACAGGGCTACTTTCAAATCGTGGAAGTTATGAAACTTTACATGGACTTAGGAAAGCTATAGCAAAATTAATATTTGAATCAAAACCTTACAATCACGACTGCAATTAGCTAATCATGCAGGAAGAAGGTTACATAGACTTACAGTATCTGCCTGCAGCTCTCTTCATACAGACGTCGTCCTCGATGTCGAAGTGTATGACGACGTCGATGCCGCTGGCCGGTTCCGGTGGAGGAGGAGGAGGTCGTGGGTCTGGCACCAGACTAGACTTGCGAGTCTTCAGACTCTTGTCCTTCTTGTCCTTGGAGTTGACCTCGAAGCCGCTGAGCGCCTTCTCCAGCATCTTGGCCTGGTTGTAAGTCTGAGGGAAGCCGTCGATCACCCAGCCCGTGTTCTCAGGGATGCTGCGGATGGCCTCCACGAGGATATCCACAATGATCTGGTCATCCACAGGCTTGCCTCGCTTCAGATACTTCAGTGCTTTGGCGCCCAGTCTGGCTCTGTTACTTGGCTGTAACAGATAATAATAGAAGTAGTAGGAATAGTGAGAATAGCAGGAATTAGGGGCGACCATTGAGGTCAATTCAACTATTGCGATAGTTTTGTTATTTTAAAATACAAGCATTTAGTCACATTTATAGACAGTGCCTTGAAGGCATACAGTTATCATAACACCTATAAATGTATATTCAAATGTAAACTTAAAAAAATGGGGCAAAATCTTTTTACTATAGAGAGATCATAGTTTTCTCAGTATAAACATTGTATTTTAATCCGTTCGGTCATAATATTAGCGTATATAAGCTCAGATATGATACTGACTGCCCAAATTAGAATGGTGAGACAATGTTTGTAACTATCGATCGTTAGGCGTACTATCAATAGAAACAATAGCTAAATCAAAATACTATGAATGCATTGCTATCGGATCACTCACCATCACAATTTATCAATAGTAGTAGAAGAATAATAATAGTAGTAATAAACAATAATAAATAATGGAAGTATTTTCTCTGGTTCTGACATTGCAGGCTGCAGCTCCTACACACAAGACATGGAAGCCATGATATGAGGAAATTAATCTTGACAGATGCTCTAAACCCAAATTCACCAAAACAAGCCAACTTACAGCATTAATAAATATTCAACTAACCTGTGGCTTATCTGGGCTGATGATAGATTTAGAAGCCGACTTGAGACCTTTGGTTGGTTCTATTGCTGGGTCAGTCGGAGTTGTCTCCTCTTGTTGGACAACAGAGTCATCAACCTTCACTGCAATTGTGAACAGCAATTTGAGCTTCAGATTCTATCTAGTATGTATATTATCTTTAAATTACTTTTCTATATTTATATGTAATTTTATTATAAAGTAATATGATTTTATAATAAAGCAACATATAGCTAATATAGTACAGATGGGGTTATAAGCTGACCGTCGGGCTGTGTTATAGGTTTGTCGGGGGATGATTCCCCTGGAACCCGAGGGGTGCTGTCTGGGTCTGAGACTGGGTCAGCACCTAGGAGAATAACATACCACATGGCGGTCATACTTAATAACATACCACATGACGGTCATACTTAATAACATACCACATGACGG
Source organism: Lepetodrilus pustulosus (assembly GCA_032355345.1). NCBI lineage: Eukaryota > Metazoa > Mollusca > Gastropoda > Lepetellida > Lepetodrilidae > Lepetodrilus > Lepetodrilus pustulosus. The sequence continues at coordinate 2,147 of JAULBP010110441.1, read as the reverse complement.
TCATACTTAATAACATAGCAAATGACAGTTATACTTAATAACATACCACACAATGGTCATACTTAATACCATACCACACAACGGTCATATTTAATAACATACCACACAACGGTCATACTTAATAACATACCACACAACAGTCATACTTAATAACATACCACACAATGGTCATACTTAATAACATACCACATGATGGTCATACTTAATAACATATCACATGACAGTCATACCTAATAACATACCACACAACGGTCATACTTAAAAACATACCACATGACGGTCATACTTAATAACATACCACATGACAGTCATACTTAATAACATACCATATGACGGTCATACTTAATAACATACCACATGACGGTCATACTTAATAACATACCACAATTACTGTACATAGGCCAGTGGGCATAATATGAATTAAATAATTTAATTTATTTAACATATTTCTGATGAATTTAATTCCAGAAATGAGGCAATTTGTTAACCATACTACATCAGTGGTTGACAGTTCAGAATAGTGTTCAAGTTTAAAGGAGGTCTTGGCATCATTTGAAAATCTGTTTACATCCTGCAAATTACAGATTTGACCATCATTAACATTGGGCTTATGGAGTATGAACCCCTTATTATTTTCTTAATTTATAACACTGTGGTGTAGTAGCCTACCTGGTGTTGCCGCATCAGTGGGGGTCGTCTCATCAGCTGGTTCATCCTTTTCCTCCTCCTGAACAAAGAGTGATTAACTTTTATGAATCCTTTGTTTCAGACAACAATCAAAACTAAAATTACCAAATATGTCTGGATCCCTGTTTCCATAAATCAATTCAACAACATGGTATTATTTCTTACTAATGTTTAAAGATATGATACAGAGGACCATGCCAATTCTAGGATTTTAACCAAAGTTACTGGAGTGTGAGTCCAACACTCTTCCAACTGAGCCAAAGGGTAACCCACACTGGCCGAGACCAGTAGGAGATTCTTATATCACAGACATTTAGAAACTAGAAGGCCATTTCTGTGTTTGGGATGATATAACTTTTGGACTGTTATGGACTCTGACCTGCGGTAGTTCCAGCAGTTCTCCAAGCTTGTGAGCCTCTGCTGCCTGATCCATCAACTCATCAGCAATCAACACCTGAAGGCGGTGCTCTGTCAACACAGAAAAGGCCAAGTTAAATGACGATGCCAACTCGATATATCCTTCATACTAAAAAAGATCTGTGTAACACTCAACAATATTAACAAAGAGCTGGCAGATATATAGTGGGAAGACTCTTTTTTCCAAATTTCCGAATTGGTTTTAGGAATCTGGTGGAATTCTTCTTCTTGCAATGCATCAAGTTCTTGAAGAATACCTGGAGCCTGTACGTTTTTGGAAATTCTTTGTTGTTGAAAGAAATATTAAACAAAAGGTATATACATGTCCAAGATGGATATTGTCCCTTAATTAATCTTGTTGAGTCTATATAACCTCCAGAAACAGGTTGACTTAGACAAATGCACCCCAATTTCTCAAATTTCAGACTTACCCTGTGCAAGTTTCGCGATGCATGTTGTTTTCCCACTGAATACTTTCCCGAGAACACAGGCACGAATTGGGAATGGCGGGAATTCTGGAGGTGGTGGTGGTGGCTGAAATATTCATCATGACTCAATTACAATAAAATTGAGACCTAATAATTTACAAACATGCATGAACTACTAGTACATAAATCAGAAAGATTAGTTAATAACTTTCAACACATGTTTACAACAACTATTGGTGTGTTATCTAAATACATTTAATTGAATAATGTTTGTTGAAGTCTATAAATACAGTGCTCCCTCGATACAACACGGTCCGATGCACGCGGATTCGGATATAACACGGGGTCAGACGTGGATCCCATTTTTATTTTCGTTATTTCCCTGTAATATCATATAAGGCGGGTACTATAACGTGGGGGTATGTCATGGACTCGAAGTTCAGCATTATATCGAGGGTACCTCTGGAATGAAGGAGATTATGATGTCGTGCAGACATACATGAGATTCTTAGATTTTAACAGTGCATGGAAGCAACTAGACTCTAGTACAGGTATAACCAAGAACACATAGTTTATTATTAAATTGGTTGACTTCATCTCTAATTACAAAAGATA
>JAULBP010110440.1:0-18283 GCA_032355345.1 Lepetodrilus pustulosus | reverse complement strand
CCGTGTTCATATTTCCTACAACCCGTTCAACCAAGACAAGTAGCATATTGTATCGTGTATTCAAATGTATTGGATCTTGAACGAACCCCTGAAATCTGTATATTGATGACCTGCTGCTATGTTCCAGGGAAGGTCACGAGAGAGAGGTGAAGGACATAAATCTACAGAACAGAGAGCTCTACCGACAACGCGAGGCCGCTCTACGCGAGGTCGCAGAGTTCAAGGTCCAGCTCAAGCTCCTGGAGGAATCCCGGGACGGCATCAGAAGAGACCTCATTGACGCCAACCGGCGAATCAGAGAACGTTAGTACTCGGATGTTATATGTCAATTCAATGTGTAGTAAATTGAAGGGGAGTGTTGTTCTTCTATGAAAAGGGTAAAGATTCCCGCTGTGATGTAAAATATTAACACTCGCTATTGGAGTATTGTTATTGTATTTTATGTGCCCTGAAGTTAGAACTGATGTGTGAAACCAAGGTTTCAAATTGAAAAAAAAAATACATCTTTTCAAGTGATTAGAAGAAATGAAGTTATTTTTAATCATCATTTTATTGGTTTCAGTGGAGGAGGTGAGAGAGCAGCTACGTAAGGATGTCCTTGACCTCAAGCGAGCGATGAACGACGAGATCAACGAGAAGGAGGTCATCGCCAAGACCGCGGACGAGCTGAGGAACAAAGTGAAGAAAGCGGAAGTGGACAAGACGGAACTAGGCCGCGGTCTACAGGATGCCAGACAGAAGATTGGAAGTGAGTGACGACCTCCTTAAACAACTCATTTCTGTTCTGTGTGGAGTAATACATATTGCAGTTTGTCTGTTGGTAAACCTCTAATGTAACCAGACCCCACTCAAACATATGAGAATGCCAAAACATTGCTAAGTTGCATTGTCAATAATATCACCTTTTAAATTAAAGGAATCTATTTAACCCTCTCCCTGCTGGATTATGTACAAACACCACTCTTTTGGGCATCTCTGGTTGCCTGCAGCAAGGAGAGGGTTAAAACAGGTGAAAGGTAACCTGTAGATGCCCGTCACAAATATTAGACACTAATATTAACATTTATCCTGTTTCAATATTTGTGACAGGCACCTGTGGGTAATAACCTATGCTAGAATAAATTTAACCTTTTACACAAATTTCTTATTTAAATAATTCTTTTAAGTCATAATCCCTGCATGACAAACAAATATTCTCCTTGGGATAGTAGGAAGTTTTGCATGAATTTGTTATTAGAATCATTATCTAGTAGATTTTACCGTCGCCATTCCTGCATGATAACATACACATGTTCTTGTTCCCTCTCCAGTCCTGGAGGAGCAGAAGAGCGCAGTGTGCAAGGACGCCAACGAGCTGCGCCTGAGTCTGCGCGAGGTGGAGAAGGCGCGTCTGGAGGCGCGGAGAGAGCTGCAGGACCTGAGGCGGCAGGTGAAGATGCTGGACGGGGAGCGCAGCAAGCTGGGCAAGGAGGTGTGCGACCTCCAGGTCCGAGTGGCACGGGACGAGGAGAAGGAGGACGAGGCGCGCAAAGCGTCCTTCGACCTCAAGCAGAGGGTGAGTGTCCACGTCACAGGCTGGGGTGATCCGTTAGATAGATACTGTTTCTTTATGTATTAGTCCCATTCCACAGAATAATTGTAGCACTATGTACATCATTCTTCCTATTCTGATATGGAGTAATAACATTTGTAGTAGTTTCATTTTTCTGTGGAACGTGGACCTGATTTCCATTACCCAGATAGTCGTTTTTCATCAATTAATTTGGATTCACATCATTGACATTTCTCGTAACAAACAGTTATGATATTAAGTAGTTTAACTCTGTCACTGCTGAAGGCAACTAGAGATGCCCAATAAACTTGATTGAACAAATATTTACTTTGAAAACGTCTTCATTGCTATCATGCAGATTTTTTTGTAAATTGATCAGTCTCACTACTATGAAGCAACTGGAAATGCCATAGACATAACTGAACAATGATTTGGTGCTAATCCAGCTTTGAGAGGTTTAACCCTCTGCATGCTGAAGGCAACTGGAGATGCCCTAAAGAGCTGTGTTTGTGCCCAATTCTGTTTTGAGAAGTTTAATCAATATAACTAGTTTTGATGACATCAAAAGATGGAATGAGCTAAAGAATAGATCATATTGATTTCAATGCTGAAATGGGTTTTAAGTCTGGATCCACGTTGACTTGCAGGTGGTGGAGACCGAGGCTAGCCGGGAAGCTCTCAGGAAGGAGCTGGCCAACGTTCAGCGCAAGATGGCGGAGCTGATTGACGAGGCGCGCCTCAAGGAGAGGGACTACCAGCTCGCCCTGGAGGACAGCCGACGCGGAGAACGCAAACTCATCGAACAGTGCAAGAACTACGAGATCTCCATCGAAACCAACAGCAACGAAATCTCGGAGCTCCGTCTCAGGCTCAGCGGGTCTGACGGCAGAGTTACTGCCCTTGAGTCCACCCTGGCCAGGCTAGAGGGCGCCAGGAGGGACATTGAGTTCAAGCTGAACAGCATTGTATCCAGTCTTAGACGGACCATTGGATTCCGACAAGACATGCCGCGATCACGAAGCCCAATGCGTTCTCGCAGCCCTAGTCCAAAGAGATCACGACCCACTTCCCCATCTAAAGGTACGTAATGGCCGACACATAGCACTGACGTCTGCCTCATTGAACATAAAATTTCAACAGCAAGTTTTCCTGCAGTCTGGTTTAATTCTATCTTCCAACTACAGTTGCTTTAACAAAAATGACTCTTTGACACTTGTCTGACCAGATGACTTGTATGTTCGCAGGTTTCGACAACACGTATGCCACGACCACCGATGACTTTGGCGTGCCGATCCCTCGCACCGGATCCCCCGTGCGGTCCGGCAGTCCGCTGAGGTCTGGCAGTCCTCTCCGGAGTCGCAGCATGTCGCCGTCGCGTCGCGAGGTGTCCGCCATTGATGTTGACCCCGAAGCCGTCCGTATGGCACTGAGAGACTTCATGCAGCAGCTGGCATCGGCCGAGAGAGAAAGGGTGAGTACAGCGATCAGAAATAAACCAAATACAAGATTTAAGCTAGAACTGCACATAGAAGTTAATCATATATGTGTGAAAGATTCCTACTTCGACATAAAACAATAAGTCACTAACTCAAAAATGGTGAGCACAGCCATCATAAATAAAGATTAAAGTTCATTGTGTATGGATGAATGATTCCCACTGCGACATAAAACAATAACTCACTCAAATTATGTCTACTGCCATCATAAATACAGTTGTCGCAAATGGGTGAAAGATTCCCGCAGTGACGTTAAACTCCATAATCACTCATCATAAATAAAGATTAAAGTAAGAACTTCCTATAGAAACAGGAAGTCTGTGATAAGCTACACATCCTGGGAAGTACTTTGCATGATGATCTGAAACGATAAATTAAATGTTGCTCTCTGATTGGCTACAGGACGACGCGATCGTGCAGGTACGCAGTATGATCACACAGGTCAAGGACACGGAGGAGGAGAGAGATCGCACAGAAGCCAGGCTGCACCAGCTGCAGAAGTCCCTCGGAGAGGCAGAGGAGGGTGAGTTATCTCCCTTGATCGTAATCACCTTTGATTTTCAATCAGACAGATCAATACACATTAATTTGTACTTATCCACATTTTTGGTGGGTTTTTTTCCTTTTATCATTGCTTTCCATCATAATATTTTACTTATATTTTGGACTGTTGAAATCAATTTGATGAAACAAGGACAACAACATTGAGTGGACTCATTCCTGTTTAGGGTTTTCATATTTTTATAGTACAATACATTGTATTAGATGAGGTATTTCTAGATTTGCTTATTTGCAATTGTGATCTCTGATCAACAATTGATGGCAATCCTCAAATACATGTCTGCATTAAGACATAATTATGAAGACATTAAGAAAATATAAAGATAAACAAATTTAAATATTGAAAAACAGTGGAACATGTGGGAAATTTTGCTTTTTGTCCTATATAGTTGTGTAGACAAATCAAATGTACATACTATCAGCTAAGTACATTTGACCATGAAATATTTCAACAAACCGTGATTATGCCTTATGTTGTTACATTATTTATCAGATTTTACTGTTTTAGTATTTTCTTTTAACTTTTAGTACCACAAAATCAGAAACTAGACTTTTAGAGAATTATTTAGTAACATCATAATGAAGAGTATTAGTATACTTAGAAACAATTAGGAGCAATTTATCCATGTGGCTGCTCCCTTCATTAAGACATACAGAGTTACATCCCTTCAGTATGTTGATTGACAGTTTCTCATTAACTGTTGTAAATTGTTTCTATTTATAGAACTCTGTTTTCAATGTCGTTTTACTGATAAGCTGATTTCACTCGATATCAACAAGACGGTAATTACTTGGCAATGTCGAATAATGTACTTCACTTACATCGTACAGTGAGGATCGCCATTGGTCTATTTTGTTGTTGGGAACATAGCACCACAGTAGATAAGAAAGAAACAAATTACTTGGAGGTTCGGTCTGTTTACATGCGTGAGTTGAGGGTATCACATACACTCAATGACGGGTAGATTGTAGTTATATTTATTTCTGGTTCCAATCATAACAAACACATCCTCAGCGATATTACTGCTGATATGAATCTCTTCAAGTATCAACTTCCTCTCATCATATCGGTGTGTATTAAACCCATTTCAGAACATATATACGTGTGTATGAATATAGAAGAAATTATTTGTTCTGTGAGAAAATACATTTATGACATAATATGCCTAAGCTCGTTAGCATTTTATTACGCTAATAGGTCGATAATCCACCGGTCGCTAAAGTTTAATGACGCTTACATTTAATGATTTATAGTGCATCTTTTATTGTGTACTCACCCGCAATGTAGGAGAATTTATCAAATTTTTAATGTTGGTACAGGTTTTGTAGTCTGATCTCGACATAGTCCGATTTCTACAAGCTATATCAGATATCCGTCACTAAGTTCGCAGAGCATAATATTCTTTAAACTTGATCTGTTGCCTGGGTTGGGTCCAACCATGCATTAGCAATAAAATGGACTGAGTCATTATCATTACCTGTGCAGTCTATATACTCGACAGTCAATGCAAAGAGCAAATAACCATAAACCTGTACATACACTGCACATAAACGCTGTAAAATATATGAAGAAATGGTGTACAATAAGCTAGAAATGGTGTACAATATAGCTAGAAATGGTGTACAATATAGCTAGAAATGGTGTACAATATAGCTAGAAATGTGTACAATATAGGCATAGAATGAAGTAAAGGGTGAGTATAGAACAGAGTAAGCATGAGCAAAGAATGGAGTGTGCTATAGTTTTGACAGCTGCTAACAAGAGGCACATGTTGCTTAAGCCTATTCACAACCTATGTGTAAAGAGCTACCCTGTAGGTCCTTTGTAGGAAATATAAAGGCAGGTATTATAACACACCTTTGTAAAGCACACAAGAAATGTGTTATATTGCTTGTTAAAGCCCTGTGTTCGATACTATATATTGTGGTAACACTATGGACTCTCTTCGAATTTGTTGAATATTACAAAGACCTTAGGTCAGTAGTAATGGTGAGGATTAATCACCCGGTTGATTATATCTCCGAGATCCAAAATCAACAGTTTTTCTTTTGCTAGGCCACCTTTGCTTGCAAAAGTAGAAGGTGATTTACTTCAATCAATATATGGTGGTGAAAGGGTGGCTGTCTTTCCCTGAGGGACACCGTGGCTTGAACTCGCCCAGACCTGTCTGATTAGGACCTCCGCAGGTTATTGTTGTCACTGGGCTATGCCGTGACTTATGAACCCACTTAGGTTGCGTGTAACGGCCGACATAGGAATGTTCCTGCTGACAGCACACTTAGGGACAAGGATATTATTTTACTGTTGGGATTAGTTTCCGGCAAGCACTATCTCAAATGGCGCGGCCATCTTGTGACATTTAAAAACAATAGAAGAAAAGGTGTCTGTGAGAATGTCATTGGGTTAATCCGTGATGTTTTTGTTCAACGGAGATATATTATTGCAATGTTGTGAATAATTTATATTGGACTTTGCTACCATTTCCCATTCATTGCCATTTCTGTGTAAGGACTTTAACAGACATGTATCGAATATACCAGTTGCCCTCCTACAACTTAACACTGCCAGGATTCTTACCGTGCACGGAAAAAAAGTTCCAAGATAACATATTTGAATCACAGGTTTCAGTTTTGACAGAACTTCCTTATAAAGATGGTCAGTACAGATTCCTAATTCATTGTAAAATGTACATTTTGTGATTAATAGTCATGCTGTTTAATTTTAATTATTTTGTGTATTCTAGGATTAAATTAATTGTTAGGAAAGATTATTTTAATGAAATGCTAATTATTTTAGAGATACTTTATGTATTTGGATGTATTAGATGGGATTTTTTTTTACATAAAGATATACTGTAAATCATAAAATGTTAGCAAGCATAAAACTCAAACAAATTTAATGAGTTGCTCTTGGATGTTAACATTTCATTCGCTAATATTTTTATTCGATAGATGTACGTGTGCTCTGTATTTATGAGTATTTACTGTACATACACATGCAATTGTTGATACCATTATTACCAAGTGCCAATTTAAGATAAACTTTTGGAAGAAATCGCAAAAGTTGTTTTCTAAATATGGAGGAGCTCATTAACATTTTGTTATGCTAACTTGTCGATAATCCATCGGTCACTAAAGTTTAATGATTCTAACATTTTATCATTTACAGTAATACTACTAATAATAATAGAAATAATACTGGCAATAATAAAAATGATAATTATGTGCTGAAATTCATTCATAAGCAAGTTACAAGTAAATTTATTAAACTGCTTACTAAGTAGATGAGTCTCAAGATGAAATTTTAAAGTGTTGAAAGTCACACGACTCACAATGAGTTCTGAAATGTATGACAGTTTATCATGCTTGTAAAATGAAACATTAAGTGGAAATTTGACTTCCAAATTTAATGTGCTTGAGTTTGAGATAATTCACAGGGCTTGTATTATATGCACACTTTTGTCCACTAAATCAACCGACAAGTACACTTTTATTGATATATTCCCCATATTGTCACTCTCAATGATCTGTATGTATGTTGTGTGTGTGTTAAGTAGGTTAGGAGTATGGGCGACAGTCATAACCAATGTCGTAACTTAAGTCAGTAGCCCACAAGACAAGGCCAGGATTCCTTGTGTATATAAATCAATACAGCAATATTTCCCTAACCGATCAGCATGAATAAATAATCCCACCTGCATGTCAAGTTACACACCATTGCCAGGGATTAACCAGCTAGGAAATGATAATATGATCTAGAGTAAAGTCGGTATTTGTAGTAGTTTTATGGTGGTTATCAATAAAAGTTAGTGAGTATTATGTGAGGAAATAATGGAGACACATTATGAGTAATGTAATGTATGACATCCTAATAAAATATTATTCATGTAAATCCTAGCAACTACAGAAAGCTTGCAGAGCAATTACAGTTTATTGTACAATGTCTAGATGGGATAAATATAAGGACATGGTTTCTATGAGAAATATTCTCTCATCAAAATGATACGCATATAAAACCTATCTGATCTGTTTGATCATATACACTCCATTCTCTATTAAATTCACTGATTTATGATTTTTATGACATTTAGTTTTCTTATGCTAATGTATTGTACATTTTAAATCCCCGTTTGAACCGAGTCCATTCAAGGATAGCTTTGAAGGTTCAATAAATAATCAATAGCTGATCAATTTGTACCAGGTATTAATCTATTTCCACCTACACAACAATACAGATTAATCCTAGCCGTCAACTCCAGCTGAAGTGCCCATGTTGCTTTGTATGTCTTCAGACCTCTATGAATGCACTGTTTACATCCGAGATCTACACCCCACTGCCATCTGAATCAACGCTAGTAGGCACTGGTCATAAACTCACACGGAATAAAGCCTTGTTATTGTGGCTTTGCTTCGTGGCGACAAACTGGCTTTCCTGTGGCGTTCAATTAAGTAGTTACCTCTGGTCAAATTCACACAATTTGCTGATCAAAGATTTGTACTGGGCTGGGGGAGATAAGGCAGGGACAGAATGGTGTTAGGCTGTGTTTGTACACTTACATGCTAGGATAGGTAGCCAACACTAAGCAGTAGAGACATTGTTTGGTTATTTTGTTTGTAAGTTTGGTAAACAAAGCATTACTTAAGTCTTCCAAATCAAGATTATTTTCAAACATACTTTAGGTTACATGTTAGTGAGTGCATTCACACATCCAGTTAAATTTACAATATACTAGTATATAGACTATGTAAAATAGAATTCCTTGCTTATGATGGGAAATACAAAAATACAAAATAAAATTAATTTTATTCTTTGAAATTATTATAGGATTTTCTGGATTTTGTTTTCCATTATTTTCAAAGACAGCAGTACAAATTGACCCATTGATATAGACTGGTGTCAGTCTAGTACTAGTAGTAGTAGTATAGAGTCCATGGAAACATTTATGCTTCTCTGCTTACAGCACAGCATTGGTAACATCGTGGTATCACGCGTGTATTTGGTGTTACCAATTTAATATTTAATGTTTAGCTTCATGGTTACGGAACTAAGTTCAGGGTTATAGAGCTCTACAAGGGTGTCCACAGTTCGGGGAAATGCTGGAGGAAATTAATTTTCTTCATGGTCAGAAAGGTTTTGTTATTTTGAAGTGTAAATTCAGGGACATTTCCTTTGTTCGATACTTTTACTTTCTACAGGTTTGGAGGTATTATGGTCATTGGACAAGATTCATATTGATTCTAATATTGCAAAATTGATCTTGAATTTGAATTGGGTCATTACTGATAAGAGTAGAGAATGTAGTAACTGATTCTAACATTTCATGCCATGTTTCATAAAAATTTGAAGTTTCAGTCAGTAAAAATTCTATTTGGTCAGGGGAAAGTTGTTGAATTTTCAAATATTTCTTTTTTTACTGTGTGATTACCCAGAAAAATCACAATATTTATTGTGGTTTTTTTTCAAATGACAATACATTAACAATATTGTTCCATGGTGTGTTTCAGACAAGCGTGGTATCGATGGCCGACTCGCCAGCGCGCAAACAGCTCTCATGCTTCAAGAGGAAACAATCCGCCGCAATGAGCGAGAACGCAAGACCATGGCCGACAAAGTCAGCGCTCTGGAGAGAAATCTCGCTGCCACGGAGTCAGAGAAGAGACAACAACAGGTACGGGTGTACTTTGAGATTATTTTTATCATGTAATTTAACTTGCCCCACTGTGGGCTAAGAGTTTTACAAAAATCAGAGTCTGTATCCCCGTTTCATCCACGTTTTGCTTATATTTTAACAATGGCCTATCAACCATAAAAATATGTTATCACTTAAAAACATCAATCCAGCATTTTCTACCGGTATATTTATTTATTTATTTTATTTCTATCATGTTTTATTTGTTTATTGCTTCTTTGTTTATTATTATTTATTCTTACTTACTTTTTAATTTATTTACGACAAAGCAATAATTCAATCAATCAACAATTTATTTACTATTTATTTATTTGCACATTTATTTTGACCGATTTAAATAATTTGTTAGTTTTCACCAAGACCATATTGTGTCTGGTTTTCAACATGTGTAATGTTATTGTAAGTTGGTACAAATGGTGATTACCACTCCAGGAGAGGATCGCCAAGTTGAAGCTGTCGGAGTCTAAGCTGGAGGAGGAGAAGAAGACAGCACGTGCCTGTCTGGAGGATGCAGAGAGTCGCTGTACCAAGCTAGAGCTCAATCGCCGGTCCCTGGAGGGAGAACTCCAGCGTCTCAAACTGGCCATGAATGACAGAGAGACAGAAAACCAGGTAGGCCGCAAAATAAATGGAGAGATAAAAGTTCTACTACTGATGCCTACACAAACACACTTAAAAAATAAGCTGTTAACCACAAGTCTATAAGTAGACTAGCAATAACATGCTATAATCTGTCCACATATCGTTTAGCAATATTATACTAATATCTGTCCACAGCGTGTTCAATTAAATGCTATCTGTAGTACATTACCAACAATAAAGTTCCTAAATGTAATCTATTGAAATATAAATCATAATTTGCATACCCATAGTAGACTAAAAGTGGCCAATTAAAATAATGATAAATACTGTATTGTGTTAGATATTATATTTACAAATACATTTACAAAATGAACGATTAATTATTCCTGCCCTAAACCGACTAGTCGTGATGTTAGTGAAAGATTCTACAAAGCGACGCTAAACACTATATAGCCCACCAAAATATTTATTTTCATTTTACACCAAATACATGTCCCATTAGCAGTCACTATTTGCTGAGAAATAGTATTTACATTTTGAAAATTGACCATTAATAGTTAATTATAATGATGTTATAAAGTTAAGTTAAGCCATGACTGTACACTAACTAATTAATCGCAGACTGCAGGGCAACGTGTGAATATTACATGAGCACTGCTTTAGTCCTCTGATTACTTCCACCCCACCAGTCCCGTGGGATGTTGTATCGGATACCTTCAACAGATGGCATAGACAGCAGTGAGAGTCAAACTAGCAGACATATTAGGTTGATCTAATGACCGAAACTGAACAGTTACTACTAGGACAATGGAGAAACACCACGACAAGCATTCAGCTAAGTCTGTCAAGTCTGTCCAATCTATGGATTTACTGTTGAAGCACGTTAAGTCTAACTGTTTCAAACTGGTAGCAGTCGGGGTGCCCACTAAGACATTACAGGTAGGAATGACCTTGAGACTGTCCTCTGTGACGGGTCATTTGTTTCAGGCCAATTTTGGGAAGATTTCAATTATTAACTTGTAATTGCCTTACTAATATTTTATTAATGTCCTGAATCTTCCTCAATAATCTTTTTCCTACTGGACTTGACTAGAGTAATAGTGAATACAGAAACAAGGAGATCTACTGTTGCAGTCTGCCTGTGGACAGTATAGTACTCTGTTACTAGTTGAGGTGTGGACAGTATAGTATTCTGTTACTAGTCGAGGTGTGGACAGTATAGTATTATGTTACTAGTCGAGGTGTGGACAGTATAGTATTCTGTTACTTGTCTAGGTGTGGACAGTTCTATTAGATTGTTACTTGTCTAATTCTGTATGGTTTTAGAATGCTGTTATCAAATTGTGGACAGATTTAGTATGTTATTACCAGTCAAATTGTGGACATATCTAGTATACTGTTACTAGTTATATTGTGGACAGTTTTGGTATGCTGCTGATAGTCCAGAAGGTCAGTATCATTGCTTTGCCAGTTAGAGGAATGTCCTGCAGTATAGAGTTCTCTCCCTTCCCCAGGTGCTGCAGGACCGCGTGGAGAGCCTGAACAAGCAGATCCAGGACCTTGAGACCAAAGCGCAGTCCCTGCAGCTGACCGTGGACCGACTGGGACTGTCCCTGGCCAAGACGGAGGAGGAGGGTCACCACCACAAGGACAAGGTCCAGACCCTCAACATGACGCTGTCCGACAGCAACGCCGCCATCGGGGAACTGGAAGAGAGAGTTGTACAGCTCCAGAGGACACTCACCAGCAGCGAGCACGACCGACGAGTCCTGCAGGAGCGACTCGACAACACCAGGTAAGGATCCCGCCAGTTCTAGTTCCTGTTCCTCAGTGGTGTACTCAGTATCCTGTGGTGGGGTTATTGTAGAAAACATTTTGTAGAAAATGGGCAGATTTTTTTTACTTTAAAGAAGTGTGAACATCCTACCTATCAATTCAAATCTATGTTGCTTCTCTGTACAGTGTCATGCATACATCGACAGTGACCTTCGTTCAAACTAATAATCTGAGTCAGTCAGTCAGTCTTTCATGGACATTAGTACATTTATTGCTCCACCATTGCTTGTTTGGTAAAACCAAGATAAACATATATTTCCAGACAAAACCTGAACGATGCCAAGAAACAGAACCATGTGCTGTTGGAACGTGTGCAGGAAATGCAGTCCGAGCTGGGAGACAGCGAGGTGCGGAGGTCAGAGGTTGAAGGTCAACTCAGGCAGAGTCACGGGGTAAGTTTTATTGCTGATCGTTTGTAACAGTAATAGCTTTGATGTCCATCTGATGACTTTCTCACCTTGGCTGGTGTTACAATTGTGTTGCTATGTAGATCAAAGGATGTATTACTTCTTGCAATCATCATAACTCTTCAGGTCAGAACTTATTAGTGTTCATATGTGTCCCTCTCCGAGCAGATGTTGTGACTAATGTCTCACCTCTAAGCAGATGGTATATATGTCTGACTTCTGAGCAGATGTTGTTACTGATGTATGACATTTGTCTGAAAAGATGTTACTAGTTTATCACCTCTGTCTGAGATGTTGTTACTAGTTTCTCACCTCTGTCTTAGAAGATGTTGTTACTAGTTCCTCACCTCTGAGCAGATGTTACTGATGTCTGAGCAGATGTTGTTACTATCCTCTGACCTCCATCTGAGCAGATGTTACTGATGTCTGAGCAGATGTTACTGATGTTTGAGCAGATGTTACTATTCTATGGCCGCTGTTTGAGTGGATGTTACTGATGTCTGACCTCTGTCTGAGCAGATGCTGGTGCAGCACCAGGAGAGTGAGCAGGAGCTACAGCAGAGGATGAACAAGATGCAGGGGGATAAGCACGGACTGTCGGAGCGAGTGGCCGTGCTGTCCCGCACCATCGCCGGCATGGAGACAGAGAGGCGCGAGGTGGAGCGGTCCGCAGTCCGACTAGAGAAGGACAAGACTGCACTCAAGAAGACTCTCGACAAGGTAATGCTGGTGTCATTGAGCTCGTATAGTGGTGCATGCATTGGCTGATACAGATGATGGAGTTTGTTGAAGACTTGCTACGTGAAGTTGTCATAATAACAATATGGAATTAGACTTTAGATTAGATTTGGTATGTACTTAGTCTGAAATGGCTGTCTAACCGTGGAATTGATATTGATATTTTCTGTTGAGTTAGTTGACATAGTTATTAGTACAGCTGCTATATGTATTGAACTGATATACTGATGGTTCAAGTTTGAATCCCAACTTAGATGTACATAGATTACAGTTATCTCCCTTGGTGTGGCTGTACTAGCCATGGATGATGTATCTGTAATACTTGGAATTTTAGATTTCTTTTCAAATTGGAAAGAAAATACAAAAAATATATTATGTCTGTGTTATTGACAGTTTTATAAAGAGATTAATTTAATAAGTAATATACACAGAATGCTTGAAGTGTGTGGTAGCTATTCTCTACTAATCTGGCTTTCTCTGTTTGGCAATGGTAGCCCGTGCCAGGTAAACTTGGTAAACAAAGGCTATTTCAGAAAAAGGTATTCTATGTTCTACCTTTTTATTTGTGTTGCATGCATCACAAGAAATGGTGTATACTTCAAGGTGCACATTATACAACGGTTAACAGTTCCATTCTGTTTGGATATGTGTTGTCTGCAATGGAGAAAATTATCAATTGGCAAAATATAGTATAAATTATGTACAAACTTGTTAAATGTGTGTTTTAACACAACATAATGTTCAAAATAGAGGGGTTCCTGGGGGTCATTTGAAATTCTGGCAATGTTACTATCTGTGTGACCCACCCCCCACCCCCCCCTGAAAACCGCAGATTTTACCACCGTTAGCATTGTGCCTATGGAAAATGACCCCCTATTATTGGTTTGTATTTCGACCAATGCAACACTAAGCAATTACTTGAAATACTGTGTGAAACTGCACAGTTCAAGCCACTGATTCACTGTACAGGTTTAATAGCATGTCACTGCAGTATGTTCATATCACTGCAAAGCATTGTGCTCTTTTATTTCAGGTATTCAGTACAAATACCTTTTTGTGTATATCATTTTACTTAGATGAGAGTTTTACATGTAAATTTTCAGCATTATCAGCATGTTTCTGATATTTTTTTTATGTATATCCATTAGGTCTTAGCTACACAACTATTTTTATATATGTTTTTGTTAATATTAAATTCATTTTTATATTGCGTTATATTGCTTCATGTACATATAATGTTTATTTTACACTTATTTATAGTTTTGTATCGTATATCTACGGTACTAAGAAACCATTAAGAAAAATAATGATGATACATTGTAATAAAGCAATTGAAGAAAAATATCTAAAATAAATTAGAAAAAATTTAAAGTACACAATATAAAATATAATAAATAATGTTTTTACAATCTGACCGTGGTGACATTACTTCCAGGTTGAGCGTGAGAAGATGCGCAGTGAGGAGATCTGCTCCAAGACCGTGTACGAGCGGACCAGTCTAGACCGCGGTCTGCAGCAGCTGGAGGAGGACAACGTGGAGATGCAGCGGCAAATACAACAGCTGCAGGCACAGCTGGCAGAGGCAGAGCAGCAGCATGCGCAGAGGTAAGGGGAGATTACCCTGGGCCCATGACAACAGGGGAGATAATTGGAAGGGAAATATGATACTAGAGACTCATGTCCAGTAGGAGACATCACAAGGCAAATTGAAGAGTGACATGGCCTGAGACCTAACAAAAGACATAACTATGAGGGAAAAGTAACGGGGGGATGGCTCAAGAATTTAGTTAAATATGACGAAGTTTTAAAAATTGTAAAGAAAAATAAATAAAATGAAAGTGTAACGTATACAAATGAGAGATTAGTTTTGCATGGAAAGCTTACATTCATGGGTATACTGTACAAACTGCAGCACTACATCTCAAGATCTCCATATAATTAAATAAATCTGTACTCTTTATTCTCAGAACATTACTTTATACTATGTTCATATTCTCCCCTATCTTTCTTTTTCTGTCTGGCTATGGTAGTCTATGCGAGCTAAACAAAGACCATTTGAACAGGTATTCCATACTGCATGCTCTGTAACACAGCATGGAGGGTTATACTGTACTGTACATGACGTGTCACTTTATTAACTGTCGCCACACTAGTGTCACTGTCTACAGCCCTTCTTGGACTGTGTGTACTATAGGTCTTCTTGTCAACATTGCTGTGGTCAATTTATAGACAAACAAATTTTGGAGTTTGTGTGAATAATGCAAAGTTATTTTCATATTTTTATATCATTAGTTTGGGTTACGTTGTATATATATTACAGCACATGCATGGTTTGATTTGGCATGGTTTCATGTACTGTGTTTAAATCTCAATGTACTGGTAAGTCCTAACATACAATGGCAAACACCTTTATTATACAGCCAGATATCAATACTGGTTTTGTGGGTAGTGACTAAATACCGGTAATGATATTGCACAACATAATAGAAAACATAGTTTAAAGTCTCCTTTCACAACTTGACGCTCACGATTATTATGCATGTACTTATCAGTCACTTGCATGTGTTGGTAACACACTTTCCAAATCTTTTTCTTAAAAGAATTTTCAACTGCTTTCTGATAAATGTAATGAGACAAAGGATTGATTTTTTGTCCCTGACATGACAAGAACGATATGCTACATAATACATCCTACATTAGGGCTTTAAGGTTGGTCATATTAGCAATATAATGTTGAAAAGCAGCTCCAAGCTTAAAAAAAGGAGATGCAAGCAAACATTTCTCGCCATGTCCTGACCCTTGTACTTGTCCTGTCCCCAGACTGATCGATTTGACGACACGACACCGGGCTGAGACTGAGATGGAGACTGAGAGACTGCGCAGTGCACAGCTGCAGGCTGAGAGGCTCCTGGAGGCTAGGGAGAGGTCACACAGACAGAAGGTCAAAGGTCTCGAGGAAACGGTGAGTCAACCCACTCCCTGATGAACATCCTCCAATTGATCAGATTTCCAATTTCTACAATCATGTTTCTATTTTATGTCTTAGTTGGAATTTGATTGTATGTCCAATAACTTTGGCAGCATCTGTATGACACCCTCTCTCCAACTCTCCACAGTCGTCCATCCTGAAGGACCAGCTGTCCCAGGAGATCCGGAAGCGTAAGCAGTACATCGCCCGCAGCGTGAGGACCGGCGACGAGATCCGCGACATCCGCAGCATCCTGGACAGCTCACTGACATCCGTGAGTCGCGACCCCAGCCTTGACCCCCTCCTCCTGGAGCACCAGTCTCGCAAGCTGGAGGAGTCCCTGGAAATCCACGCCTCATACCCGACCCGACTGCCGCGTCACCGGTCGCCCGTCCGAGGCTCATCGCCCATCAGACTGGGCAGCGTCCAGTCATTCCGTCGCAGAGGCCGGAGTCCCGTGTCGCTCCGACACAAGATGAAGCAGTAGCTGTAATGTAACACGTATACGACCAAGCGTTCCAGACTGTGATATATATAGATCTTTGCAATGCTGTCTCATTCCCCTTGTTGCATTTGGTCCTTTGATGAAGCGTCATTAAAAGAATTTATATCTCAAGGAATGCCGAAAAAGTATTGGACCGATATTTGTTTGGTAGACGAGTCATGTTTCAGCAAGAGCATAAAGCTATCCTGTTCTTGCCTATGCAATGTGTGATATACAAGCCTTGATCAAACAACTGCCACCATTGCGAACAATCGTAAGCGATACTGTGTATCATATTCCGTCCATAACCCCCTAGTTTTATACACAGAATGACGAGTGACTTAATTGCTGTGACAGATACACCTCTTTGTTTTGTCATTATGTTGTTTACAATTGTTTTGCTTGTTCGTTTTTTTTCTTTAATACTTTGTTGCCAATCTTTTTTTAACTTACTCTTTGCAATCTTTTCCCTTTGTATTATCCTTCCGTCTGTGTTATTTGGTATTATTCAGTTAAGATGTAGAGGAGGTTACTCCATTTACATCAGCCAACAAGGGAGGCAACTCCTATTTTACCAGCATTGTCAGTTTTATTCCTTTTGTCTGTAGCTTGTAACAGTATTATATTTTACAATAGCCACTCAAACATAATATTCTCTTATTACTGGCTGTGATATATTTATTTGAATGTATTTGATAAAATATATTTATATACTGTATTGTTTTCCTTAATAGAATATATTACTTGCACATATGTACTTGGCATCTGCAATAATTATTAACTTTGCACTTTGAGTTTGTAGACGTATAACAAAGATTATTTCTTTGTAAAGTAGAATGAAATAATTCTTTCCCCAGCAAATAGTCCTGATCAAGAGTCTTGTTGACAATGATCGTTGCATGATTGTAGATTTAGATTTGTGTGTTACATATTGAATTGTTATGTATAACAAGCAGAGTCTATGTCTGTTATGGAACTAGTATAACTGCACTGTGTTAGTACGTTTGAGCGTTGATGTATGCTCAGACAGCTAGTTCTAACCATAGGAAGGACCAGATTCATTTCTTTCATTATTTGATTACTCTTCATCTATGAATAAAGTGTGTTTCAGTCATCACTGTTCTTGTTTCTGTTAGGCTGAGGTGGTTGTGGATTACAAGGAAACCAGCTGAAACGGACCCGCTGAAACAAATGTCAGAGCGATGTTGATGGTTGATGTTTCACTTTCATCAAGACCCACACTCAGTGACTTCCTCCATACACTATTTTGGTCTCTTATTATTATTATTATTATTATTATTATTGCCAACCAGTGCTCACAGGTTTACAGTAATATTCAGCACTACGTGTTTCTTCCTGCCCTAAACTTACAATGTTGCCTATGGGTGAAATATTCCGAAGTAAAGTGCATGTACTACTACTACTTCATTCATCTCAACTGACAAGCCATGATATGAGAAAGAATCTTGAAAACATCTCTAAACCCCAATTCCAGAAGAACACAAATTATTATGAATATTATTATTTATTATTAATTATTTTTATTAGTAGTGGTAGTATATTATTATTATTATTATTATTATTATTATTATTATTATTATTATACACATTAAATACTAGTAGCACACATATCCAGAACTGCTCAAATGTGCTGTTGAAGGCATCCTCTGAAATCAAATAAGCCATTGTTTCATTCCATACCTTACTTAATTTCTTATCTGCAATACTATGGTAGGATCTATAATAATTCTTAATGTCTTAGAAAACAGTCGGAGATGTTCCCCTTAATGTTCGTTTTGTTAAATGTAAGAAGACATAAGTATTCAGGATGTGCTACTTTTTACTACTAATTGTTTTGACTTGATTTGGTCTATATGTAGGAACATGTGTGAAAGATTCCCCCTATTACAAAACATTAAATAATCCACTCTAGTGGGGCGGATATAGGTTTTTTCGTGCACTTTTGGGT
>JAULBP010110429.1:0-10081 GCA_032355345.1 Lepetodrilus pustulosus | reverse complement strand
CATACCTCCGCCCTGTTCTGCTGTATGTTCATGGCCTGTGCCAGCACAGAGATGCTGATACTGAGGGCTGACGACACAGTCTCATGCTTGTTCAGCGACGACGCCAGCTCCTCTCCGCACACAAATCTGGCTAGCTCCTCCGTGATGTCGCGACGTAATGACACGAGCGAGATGTGTAACCCTGACCGCATGTCCTCCAGACGATCTCGTCGCCATCGTAGACGTCGCAGTGTCTCCTTCACCTTCTGTAGAGATCCCAGCTCACTGTCTGCTGTAACAGTCAAACCAGAGTCAGGACACCGGATACTTTTTATTTGGAAAAAAACACATGACACCATTAACACTAATTATATAAAAGATGCATTAGTTTTTCTATGAGTCTAAAGAACACTTCAATGATATTACCATTCTGGCTTCTGGTGGCGACGACATTGGATGTGGTTGCACCATCTAGACCTCGCAGTGATGAGTCGTACTGCAAGGGAAGGTCAGATTGTGTATAGCAAGTATAAGTCTCGTCTGGCTCGTGATGTTTTTCTGTGACGTCACAATGGATATTTGCGCATTTAGATGTTTGACCGGTTTATGTCATCGGATATAAAATGAATATCGGACTATCTCCTGTCTACTTACACTGCCTATTGTTACAGTAATTGATTTGGGGAGCAATGTTGTTTTATAGTGATCTGGTAGTAGTGGGAGGAAAGGCTGTAATAACCAAGTGACAGGGAAACATTTATGAGTCCCAGCTTACGTCCAAAAACACAGTTTGAGAACTGTACAGATATTTTATGCCAAATACTTACCCCTACATCCTGGCCGGTGAAGTCTTCCACATAGAACTACAGTAACACATACCAATGATTCGCTGGAGGTGAGGTCAGGAAAGCTTCCCCTCCTAACGACCTTTCTCCCAGGGGAAAGCAGTACGTTCTTCTCTGAGGAACTATCTGATAACATCAAGGAAGCATGGCAATTAACAGGCAACATGACACAAGTTGCTGATATGATTCAATTGCACATAATAGTTATCTAGCTTATCATTCAAACAGTGAAGTAACTTGTACCAATGTTTTTTTATGAGATCTTGTGCATAGGGCAGACCTCGGTAAGTATTTTGTGTGTGTTTGTGTTTTTGTGTGTGCGCGTGTGTGCGTGCATGTGTGTGTGTGCATGTGTGTTTGTGTATGTTAGTGTGTGTGTGTGCATGTGTGTGTACATGTGTCTGTGCATGTGTCTGTGTGCGCGTGCGTG
This sequence comes from Lepetodrilus pustulosus, assembly GCA_032355345.1. Lineage (NCBI taxonomy): Eukaryota > Metazoa > Mollusca > Gastropoda > Lepetellida > Lepetodrilidae > Lepetodrilus > Lepetodrilus pustulosus. Next base: position 8,827 of record JAULBP010110429.1, on the reverse strand, counting down.
TGCATTTTTCACAAGAGCAATCATGCAGTACCTGGGACTGGCTCGTGATTTTCCTGGGTGGAACTTGCAGATTGAGAATCCTGTGTCAATATGTCTGTCTCATCTGCAACAATCATAAAACATATTATTTATTTTTTTAAGTATTAGAACACAATCAAAAATAATATATACATATACATAAATGCAATTAAGCTTAATACAATCCCCACCCAGAACACTTGGTCAATACTGAAGTCACTGAGACCCTGATGTAGGGACTATGGCGTAGACAGACAAGATGAAGAGTACCTGAGAAGGACTTGACCCCCAGGATAAGGAAGACACACTTCTGTAGCACTGTTAGACAAACGTCTTCGTACGACAGAGGTGGGGTCACATGACTGCTGCCAGAACTGACGTTATCTTCATCATCTAGAAGCAATCAAACCAAACATTGCAGAAAGAAATAATAACAACATTTACTATTTAACTTTACAAATAATATAATAATTCTGCTATTTTTGTGTCTGATCTGCAGAGTGGGCATGTAATGGTCTATTCAATTGACTGTAAATTCATGCTAAGTTATCACCTGAGTGCCCATCACTGTCATTTCTTTCCTGGTCCGAGTCATAATGTTCTGTGACTTCCTCGCCAGACTTGGGTTGACCAGGTTCAGTTGTCTCCCCTCCCTCGGTTCCAGTTGCCTCCCCTTTCTCTCCCTCCCCCTCCACAGGCCACAGTGGATCACCCTCTGCCCGCAGTGTGGACCTGTGGGGCTGCTTGTACGACACCAGCCGGCTCCGAAGACGGTACACCAGGTGGTACAGGGACGTTAGCTGATTGGACGGGCTGAATAACAACGGTGAAAAGAATTGATGAAAATATGAAAAATACATGTACTAATACACCCAACTAAACTTTTTGCACATATCATATATAATGTATATTTGGCTGTCACGGCAGGAAGATTTCTCCAATAGGTGATGACAAGATCACTAAGAGCGTACATACCTCTGTTGCTGGAAGGCTGCCGCTGTCTGGTTGGTGTGTTTAAGCAGGGCGGCCAGGTAGAAGCGGCTGATGGTATCCAACAGGTGCTCGTTGTTCAGCTCACACGTGTCCAAGTCTGAAAGTAACACGTCAGTCTGAGAGTAACATGTCATGCAATAACAGTTGTCAGTCTGAAAGTAACATATCATGCATCAACAGTTGTCAGTCTGAGAGTAACACATCATGCATTAACAGTTGTCAGAGTTTGAAAGTAACATGTCATGCATCAACAGTAACATTGTCAGAGTCTGAAAGCAACACGTCATGTATTAACAGTTGTCAGAGTCTGAGAGTAACACATCATGCAATAACAGTTATCAGAGTCTGAAAGTAACACGTCATGCAATAGCAGTTGTCAGAGTCTGAAAGCAACACTTCATGCATAAGTCTGATAGTAACACACTATAAATTAACAGTTGTCAGAGTCTGAGAGTACCACGTCACGCATTAACAGTTGTCAATTCTGATAGTAACATGTCATGCATCAACAGTTGTCAGAGTCTGAGAGTAACACGTCATGATGTTGCACCTCACAGTAACGTCACACTTACCCTGGTATTCGGCGTAGTCCGTCATCATTGACCACATGTGCTGTACAGGATCGGTCTGATTACCAAGGCCAAGGTCAAGTAAAAGGGAGGTAACTGAGTCAAGGTTCAGATCAAAGTTGGGCTGTATCTTACTAGTCTTGCGCTCAAATACACACTCTTGGATTGCCGCAAATATTTTTTCTAGAAAGAAAACATAGATATACCACAAAATAAACAGATAATAATTTTATACCCAAATAAGAGAATTTACTGATTGCATTACTGGAGTAAATAAAGTCTAAACCATACCCAGTGGAGCTATGGACATTTCCAGGCCGTTACTGAACAGTCTACTCTCCAGCCAATATGCAGACTCCACCTCAAACGGACACCTGGGCGCGCCGAGCAGCATGCTGCCTATACAGTGTCCGACCACAATGGCGCACGTCCGCTCCATGTCAATCACCCAGCTCCAGGCAATCCTCTCACCTCCTCCAACTACAGACGATAGAAATGTCGGTGACAGGGTTACGCAACACACAGGGAAGATGTCAGCTGCAATCTTCAAAAGAAATCACATTTACTCACCACATTTACTAAGTTAACACAACACTGACGTCATCGTGAAAAATTACGGAATTAAGTAAAAAAGAAAGACCCAATTACTCACAGGAGTGCATTCAATTACAGTAAATGATTGAGATGTCATAAACAGTGTTGAACAAGACTCTAGGAAAAGAAAGCAGTGTAAAATGCTCGCTGCGAGTACCACACATTGGCCTCCAGCACCGTCCTGCACCACTGACCTGCCTCAAACTCCAGTTCCTTGTTCTCCAGGCGCTGTGTTCCTGGCAGGATCTTGGCCAGTCTGTCGAGGCACGGCAGCAGTGAGATAACCTCGTGGAGGACGGGGACAGTCATGTCCATGTGGAGAACCAGCAGGGCGTGGAGAATGTGCATCAGCATGCCGCCGGTCGGGGAACTCAGCAGCAGCTCTGGAACACCACACAACCGGGCTGTCATTCAGAAACACTGCACCTTCAGGTTCAAGCCCAGGATAACATCATGTACTGGAGAACCGGAATCTAATGACTGTGCTCAATTTAACTCTAGTGGTGGTTAAATTAATGAATTAATTAATTTTATATCGCAGCAAGAATATTTAACCTATATGCGTGGTTAATGGATGAAAATCATTTCCTATTTGTTTTAAAAGAGCACCATGAATAATATCGAAAAATGAGATGACTAAGAATGAACCTTCAAGTTGAGCAGAGAATCCAGCATTGCCGTCCTCGTGTTGTAGGGCCTGTGTGGCCTGGGACAGGATCTCACCACACACAGGGAGCAGCAGAGACAGGTGCTGGTGAAGGAGGCTGACCACAGAAACAATCTGAAATACATACAACACTCGTACAGCATTCATCAATACATGGCAGGACCTCTCCACTGGGAGGAGAGAGGGGATGATAGGGAAGGTCAATAACTATCTCAATTATACAAAACACTCGTCAATACATGACAGGACCTCTCCCACACTGGGAGGAGAGAGGGGATGATAAAGGTAAAATTGCAAATCTACTTCTAAAGATCTTTCCCAGCAGTGTCTAGTACTGACCATGTTGGGGTCGGCTGCCTTGCTGAAGCAGAAGGCCAGGATGTGTTTCTGTAGAGATGACAAGAGGCGATGGAGGTGTGACGGAGGTGCAGTGTCAGGATTCGCCTCACTCAGCTTCTTGTCGCTGTTCTTAGCCAGCTCATTGAGCGTGTTCTCCTGAAGACAATCCACCAACAGTTAGAGTTCACCACAACTCGGCAATATGAAACAATTAGAACACACCACGATTGAGCTATAATTACAAGTTTCAGTAGGAAATGCTCGGTCGTCCTCCCAGTGTGCTGGGGGTCGAGACTAAGACTCACTGTGTGCGATGCCAGGTTCCTGAGGATGGTTTTCATGAGGACCTCGGCCAGGTGGAGGTCAGAGGTTGACACCTCGGGACTGACGTCCGTGGGTCTGGTGCTGTCGAGAGCCGTGGAGAAGCCGAGGACGGAGGCTATCTGCTGGTTGTCCTGGAGACTGGTCAAGATGATGCCTAGCTGCATCCGCTGAGGAAGGGAGACAACTTACAGACAATGGTTACTTGTACAGGGGAAGTAACAACTTACAGACAATGTTTACTTGTACAGGGCAAGTCACAATGATTACAGCACCAAGGATATTACCTGTCCCCTGGTCAGCGTCTCCCAGCTGTCTGGTCCCTGGGGTAGCAGTGAGTGCAGCAGCTCCATCCTCTCTCTCAGCGGCGGCAGCAGCAGGGACGCCCCGACAGACAGCGTCTCAGACACAGCCTACATCAACATACAGTCACAGTTTACACTTGGCACAACGATATTGAACCTCTCATGCAATATGACATTGTTATATATTTTAGACTACTGTTAATTGTAGTATATAGGCCAATGCACAAATATATATACATGTAGTATATGATAAAGCTGCTTAAGGATTTCAGTTGATACTGGCTGCAGGTGTAAGGGAAAGTATTCATGTATTTTCCCTGGCTACATGCACACACACAGACACGTCCCACCCACCTCCTGGACCAGTGGAGGAGTGTCCGTGTCCATCAGCCTGAACAGCAGGTTACGTAGCGGGCGTGTCTCACGGCCCAGGATGTCGGAGCCCAGCCCCCCAGCCAGCGCCAGGGAGAGGTGAGAGGTCAGCAGCTGGAGACACATCAACACGAAGTGGTGGTGCTCCCTGGAAGACAGACATGACACGTACAAGTGGACAACTATAACTGGCAATGACAAGTCATGTAACAGACCTATGTCTGTTAATATCACCTGTTGAAAATACATTTGGATACATATGTACAAAATGCAAATACGATTTCCCATCAATTATACCCAAAAGATTATCGATCATATTTTAAAAACCATTATCCAGTCCTACATCAGACTGTGTATACGTGGACAGGGGAGACAACTCCACTCACTGTTTGCTCTGGAATGGCGGTGGAGGCTCCTGACCGTGGAAGCCATCACAGTACCTCTCCAGGAAGGTCCGCAGTAGAATGAACGTGTGTTCCTGCAGGTCGATGCAGAACGGCCGGTGCCACGCTATCACGTGTCTACAACAGAGATATACTAGGGCTGACTGAGCAGACAGGATTGGTGCATCATACATACTTCATGTGTACAAACCAAAGGTACAATTTTTTTATGATATTCCTGCAGATGTTACCAACCTATCACAATATTCCTGCAGATGTTACCCACCTGTCTAATGGCAGTGCTGTCCAGGCCACGCTGTGCGACGTTCCCGAGGTGATCTGTTGTATCGGGACGCCCTCCAGACCAATCACCTTCTGGGGGCGTGTCACCGGGCTCTGGGCGTGACCTTGTCCGCATTGACCCATGGCATTGTTGCCCCAGGCGTACACCTCATTATCTGGGCAATAATAGACATGACACTGACAATCACAAAATCAAAATAAAACTGGGAGAAGTAACAGATTGGGATGAAATGAATATTCGTCAATTTGAGTATGGAGAAGAGTCAGCATATGAAAAAGCAAACACCTATATGGATGCCTAACCCACAGCGCATACAGATACCCACCATGTGTAAGAGCGATGCAGTGACTGTCTCCGGAGCAGATGTCCACCACACGGATGTTCTGCAAGTCCTCCACCAGGTGTGGGCGCAGAGTGGTGAACTCAGTCAGTCCACAGCTCAGACACGCCCCACTGCCCCATGAGTACACCTATAGACACACATGTCAGTGCTTAATGGGCTTAATCAAAGAAATATCAACTGGATATTGTTATAGTTATTGTATCATAATTACGGATATACTCAGATTCATTATCCCACTTGTCGAGTGGAGGTCAGTGACACACATTTCTTGCAGAGTTCAGCAACACATTTATCCTGCAGACGTCAGTAACGGCCGTGACATGGAGGTCAGTCACCTGTCCCGTGGAGGTCAGTAACGGCTGTGACATGGAGGTCAATGACTCACCTGTCCCGTGGAGGTCAAGGCAAAGGACCACTGACTGCCACAAGCCACCTTCCGGATGTACATCCCAATAAAGAACTCGATCACTTTCGGCTTGTACTGACGATTCATATCTCCATGGCCGAGCTTGCCTATAAATAGCAACGATCATATTCATGGCAGAGATTAATTGGCAGTGTGGATCAACATCACTTTTTCTTGCACATTAGGAAAATACAGGTTTCAAACAGTCATATTAGTAAAATATTATCTTACAATCGCTAAATTTCTATGTTCACGACCTTCTTGGAATTAGACTGTGATACCACAGCAGTTATCTTTAATAACCACATCATTTCTTAACATAACACTGTCTTCGCTATGATTCACGAGACTGCAATCAAACCGATCTAATAAACTGACCATTGTCTCCTCCACCGAAGGACCAGACAGTTTTGCCGTCCTGCGAGACAGCGATGGTGTGAGAACTGCCACATGCTACCTGGCCTACTCCCGACAGATCCTTCACGTAGCGTGGCAGACTGTGGCTGGAACTGTCGCCGTGACCTGGGACACACAAACATAGGTATCAGTGACACAAACATAGGTATCAGTGACACAAACTTGGCACAAACATCAGTACCAGTGACACTGTTTGTCCATAAGAAGTTAACATATTGCAATACTAATCTATAGTCACTGTTTGCCTATTCGAAGAATTGGGAAGTAAAGGTAATGCATGAACTATGCACTGATACTAGATGATAAGGAGCTATAGAGCTATGTATTGTAGCCTTTGAAGTAATGGTAGGTTACCTAGACGCCCATAGTCTCCCTCTCCCCACGTGTATAGCTCTCCGTCTTCTGTGACTGCCGCGCTGTGACGATACCCAGCAGAGATACACTTTACAACCTGCAAGTAATACATAACTTTACAACCTGCAAGTAATACATAACTTTACAACCTGCAAGTAATACAGAACTTTACAACCTGCAAGTAATACAGAACTTTACAACCTGCAAGTAATACACAACTTTACAACCTGCAAGTAATACAGAACTTTAAAACCTGCAAGTAATTACAACCTGCAAATAATACAGACCTTTACAACCTGCAAGTAATACAAAACTTTACAACCTGCAAGTAATACAGAACTTTACAACCTGCAATTACAACCTGCAAGTACTACAGAACTTTACAACCTGCAAGTAATACAGAACTTTACAACCTGTAAGTAATACAAAACTTTACAACCTGCAAGTACTACAAAAGTTTACAACCTGTAAGCAATACAGAACTTTACAACCTGCAAGTAATACAGAACTTTACAACCTGCAAGAAATACAGAACTTTACAACCTGCAAGTAATACAAAAGTTTACAACCTGCAAGTAATACAAAACTTCACAAGCTGTAACCTGTTTTGTTAACCAAACATGCACCTAGACATACTTCCCAGAGAGTGAAATGTTCATGTTGATGTTATTCAATACGTACCTTTCCAGCCAGAGGACCTTGCACTATTTTTGGGCTTTTCTGTGTGGCATTACTTCCGTTGCCCAGCTTTCCATAATCTCCTGGAAAAATATGGAAACATCTTCATATTAGTGCTAGACAGATGTACCCGAGATACAGCAATAAGTCCAACCAGTATCAAACCCACAAGCTAAGAATACATGGATTGGGAAAAGCATGTGCAATTGGCCCTTCCTTTTGAAATATATATGTCCATCAATATCATAAAGTGGCTGTTAACCTTCTGAAAAAAGCTCACCGTCACCCCAACTGAAGACCTCTCCCTCCACAGACAGTGCCAGTGTGTGGCCGTCACAGCCCTTGGATGACGAGATCTTCTTGATCTTCCGCCTGGGCTCAAACACTAATTTCTTGGGTTGCGACAGGTTGTTGGAGTCCCCAATCCCAAGTCGTCCATAGCTGCCCTTACCACACGCGCTCACTGACCCGTCTGTGTGCACTAGAAATGTGCAGAACTGACCTGCCTCCAACTGAAACACACAAGTTAAATTGTACATTAATTAAATCACATGTAGTGATTCATCTAAACTTTGTGAGGCCTACCGAAATGGAAATCATTAGTAAAATTCAAATAATATTGAATTTCCAACATCACAGCACAGAGCTACCGTCAGTATTATTAAGCAAATACGAATGAATTACGACGGTGCATTACGTCGCAGAGGGAATATTTCACCCACACGCATCATTAGGCAAATAACAGATAGTCTCACTATGTCAAAAACAACCATTGTACCACATTAACCATCTCACTGCTGACTTGTGCATAGGCACTGCTCTATATGGCATCTCCTACAACTTGGAGATGTATAATTAAATACCAAACATCTTGTGTCAACTGCAGTCTAGCTAACCTACTCCCCAAATTGTCTCCTACCTGCTGACAGTCAGTGAAGAGCGTGGCTAGTTTTGGGGTCAGGATCTTCTCGTGACTGCCCTCCGCCAGCTGATGACTGCTATTGCTTCCCCACACAAATACGTCGCCAGGCTGGGTCGGGGTCAGCGCGTTGCACACGGAAGTAGGCGGGACTTGGCTGTGGCTGTCGTCTGGCCCAGAGCTACTGTTGGCGTACTCTTCAGCCAGTTGCTGTAGCTATAGAACATCAGACAACATCAGACAACACAAGACGTGAGCAGAACGATGTCCTACTTCTTAAGAATAACAATATACATAGGATAATTTTCTGGCGAATGCAATAACATGCATTTCTGCATCTTTTTCCCTAGGATGTTTTCCGATTACCATAAGAGCTTGCAGTGTCCTCTTCAACATTTCACCAGGCTATGAATGAATCTTTATTTATCATGTTTATTGTATAATTGTTGATCAAATCAAATTGTTAAAATCAAGTTCATAACTAGTGCATTGAACCTAATGAGTGAGTGAATATGGAATTTAACATCGCTGCGGGAATCTTTCACCCATTTGCGACGATTGAACCTAGTAAATTATTACCTCTTCTAGCAAGAGAAGACCAGCTTCATACATCGGTGTCAAACCCATTTCATCTAGTTTGGGTTTTGTCTTTTTCTCAAAGTTTGTTGGTACACCCTGATAACAAAATGTTTTATCTCATAATTACATTAGATTAGGTAGTCGCATCATACATATATTATTACATTAGAATACTCAAACTCAATAGAGCTTTTATATTTCTATTGTTAATTTCAAAGACACAGTCAAATTGCAGATGAATAGCAAAAAATTACTGCTGAATTCTT
>JAULBP010110418.1:0-10081 GCA_032355345.1 Lepetodrilus pustulosus | reverse complement strand
CCAGTGTGTGGAATCGCACTGACTTCTCAGCGTATAAAACTCAGCACTTGTTCCTGAGAGAGAGAAATTGATGGACTGGCCAGCGTGTATATATACAGCTTCCCTCTGACTTTGATGATGATGTATGCTGGGTCGGGGCTGGTGGCGGGGCCACTGCCAGGGGGCAAGAGTGCGTTAGCCTAAGTGGGGTGTCCTCTTGTACAGTGGTTGTTGTCACCAGGGATATACGATACTGTCTGTTTGCCAGAAAGTTGTGCACTGTCGGGGTATACAAACACTGGTCTGACTACAACACTGGTCTGACTGTGATTAAGCGTTCACTTTGTGAGCTTTCATAACAAGACCATCGTGTAATGTTGGCTGGTGCACCGTGTATACTGCTACTAACTTTAGATATATTTATCTTTCAAACGGAGGGTTGTAGGTAATCATAATACAAGAATAATTGCAGGTTGGTTTTTTTTTGGTAATCGTTTTATACAAAAGTAAATCTGTATTAATAAAATATAAATAATTTTTGGTTTTAGTTGGGTGTCCTCGAACATTACCGTAATGCTTTTCTTTTCTTTTTTAATACACCAATATTACACAGAATTATGTTTATGTTATCATGATTGTTTGACCTAAGCATGGTACTTACAATGACATTATCAACTACTTATTTTGGTTCATTTCGCATTTTGGTGTAACCTGAACTGTGATTATTGAAAAGTGATCTTTCTCTTTTGTCTCCGCTTATCGTACAGGACTGTTTCCAGATTATTGAAATACAGTTCTCTTTAGAATAAGGTCTATGTGTATAGACTACATCAACCTAAACATGCCTAAGTGTCGCAGAAGAATAGGGTGAATTTAATATAATACCACGACAGGGCTGTATTTGGTATTGTATGGTGGATTGTAGAGGCTTCTGTAGTGGCGATGTTGGTCTACATTCCATAGTGTACAGGTAGTGTATAGATAGCAGTGGCCCCCTTGTCACATGTATAATATATATACAGTCCCCTCGATATAACGCTGAATTTGGGGTCCATGACATACCCCAGCCTTATAGTCCCAGCCTTATAGGATAGTACAACTAAATAACAAAAATAAAAATGGGATCCACATCTGACCCAACCTTATATTCAAATCCGCTCTGTATCGAACAGCCTTATATCAAGGGGGAAAAAAATGGAAAGAAATAGGGGAGGGGTGAGAGAGAATAAGAAGGGAGAGAAAGTAGAGAGGGGGGAGAGCAAGAGAGATAGAAAAGATAGAGGAGATATAGAAAAGGGGAAAGAGAAAAGATAGGGGAGGTGAAAGAGGAGGGGGAGAGAGATAGAGAAATGAAAGAGGGGGAGAAATAGAGAGAAAGAAAGAAAGAAGAAGAGAAAATGAGAGAGAGAAAATAAAAAAGATTGGAGATATAGAAATGGGAAAGAGAAAGGAGAGACGGGAGGGGAAAGAGAGAAAAGATAAGAGGGGGAGAAAGGATAGAGCGCCTCTCACATGCACCAGACTTTGATTAGTCTACTGGCTATCTGTTCATTACTCTAGCCACTAAATTGGGATTTGTTAAGTGTGTATGAGCATCGCCATGGCAACAGAACAGCCCTGTTTACACCGCCAACGTAATTATGCTAGTAGGTGTTGTTTGTTGTGACACAATCTTTCTTTTGTTGCCCGTGAATGTGAGAACATTATCACATAAGTTATAATTGTGCGTCTTCGATACGATGCCAGCTCGCTACATTCAGCCTGACCCATGATTAGGTTTCCATGTTGTCACGATTATCAGGGCGACATTGATTGGTAGCAGGGGATTGGTTTGGCAGGATTTTCGAAAACTGTCAGTCAGTTGTTATAGATATTGGAAGATCTAAGGGGAAAATGTCTCTAGCAAACAAACATACTACTGTTAATTTGTTTGGTTATATACGTATGCACACGCGCATACACACACACACACACACACACACACACACATATGCATCACAGATAGTTAGTTATCAATGTCCACACACATACCCCATTTTCGTTTTTTTCCCGTATGTTAATGGTATTGTTGACACTGTTAATCATGTATGTATTATGTGATACTGCGATATTTTCGAAAAGTATCTAATGATAATAGATACAGGTTCATATGGCGTGTATCAGTAAAATAACACTCAAGTAGAAGGTGCAGTAATTGTACACTAAAGAAGGGAAGGGTAATTCAGAATGGGAAAAGAAATCCTTATTAGGTATATTGGTTCGAAAGATTCTATTTGACATTTTCTGTCTAAGTGGGTTCAGTATCACTGGTTTGCTTGTGGCAGGACATCCATTGAGCTAGCACCAACAGCCAGTTGAAACATGGTCTAATACAAGCAGGACATGTACACACAAAACACGCAAGCCATGATATGTGTGAAAGAATATTGAAATGCATGTAGACCTCAATTAAACGAACTAACATGAAGCTCATTGGTATCATAAAATGCATGTGGGTTTTACTATAATATCCAGGAAACAAATTTTCTACTTCAGGTTATTGTCCCACTGTAAACATTGTATGGAACGATGAAATATTGTGTATGGAAAACTGCATGAAAGCTCTCAACTCAATCACATAGAGTAGGAAGGTTTGAAATGTCGTCTGAAACGTCAACAGTCACTTAGCTACCATTCCTCGTGATGAAATGTATCGAGCTGAATTGCGGTATGGACCAGTTGACATCGCACTCCACAACTACAGTAGAACAGTGAAATACTGTGGAGAACAGTGTTAAATAAATCGCCAAGCGCGCTCGCCATCGCTAAAATGCGAAGCCAAGAAATATTTCTGTCGAACGATGTCAAATAAATCTCCAAACTCGCTAGAAGTCATGCATGCGAAACCAAGAAATATTTGTGTCTATTTTTGGATGCCATAACGGCTATATTCGTCAAGCATTCGAGTTTTTAATTAAGATCTGTAAGTTTTGCGGATATCTTGGCATGTAGCATGTCGACAGCGGTCATTGCAGAGGTTGTGGCTGTGTTTATTCATCGCCAGAAAATATGCAGATCGTTTGCTCTGTGTTTTCGTCCATCCATCTATTTCGGGCGGCTATTTCAGTATTCACTAACAGCATTCATAACTGTCCCTACCTGTCAGGATGAAGGTCTCAATGTGACGTCTGCTATTTCAGTGAATACATGGAGGCATGAGTTGTGGACCTGGTCCGAAAGTAGTGCTGTTTTCTTGATGTAACTTTGCATACACTGATGTCGCCCTCTGTTCACTGTTTGTTCCTCGCTGACTTTTTATCTCTTTTTTTTTCTCTCATTTCAGTTTTTTAGACCGAGTGCACATAGTGAAGATGCCAGATTACACCCCTACAGAGCAGGTAATATTGGACTGGTCCTACCTAGACTGTTAGCATTAATTTCTATGCGTGTTATTGCCCATGTAAATATAGTACCTTACTTCAGACATCTGACAAGTAATAATGCATGATCATAATTATTCACATTGGATTTCTATTGAATAGAATGTGTTACTTCTGCTGTTGTTAATGATTCTGATTTGTTTAATCATGTGACTTGCTTCCAAGGTCACATGAAGGTCAATATATTTGTTTACCCTGTAGTAGTGCCTTCAATTTATCCCTCATTTATTGATCATGTTTGAATCCCATTTGGGGACCCATTATCCATCGTTGAATAATTTGGCCATGTATACAATTCGTTCACAGTTACTATCCTTGGTTTAGTCCATATCAGCCCTGATTAGTGTCTTACTATAACATTGTCACAGGTGATAGACATATTCACGATACAAATTTTGCATTAAAGCTGCCTGATTAAAAAGAAACAAAAATATGTATATTTCTGTGTTCAGACTAAGCGATTACTACGGTAAAACCTTTTGAATTCATATTCAAGTTCAAATTTTATATGGGGATTTGTGAACAATATTTTGAGTTGAGTATCGAACCGTACACCAAATGGTAAATGGTAACCTGAAAGTCATCAGCAGTGATTTATCCAGAGCTATTGTACAATTATCAGGTATCCACAAAATACCTTGAAATCTAGTTACGAGGTATCCACTAAATACCTTGAAATCTAGTTACAATGTCAGGGTATGTATAACCATTCTCTATAAGTTCCCTGCTAATGTGGAAAAGAATACATCAATAATGTATGTTTAGTTATTTATATATCTATACGTAAATGGAAATGTTTGCTAAGTGAAGATGGCAAGGCATCTGATAAACAAATAAAGAAACGAGTCCAAAATAAGCCTTGATTATTATCTTTCCCATTTGTAACGTAAATACAATTGAAAACGATCAGAAAATGAGGAAAAAAATAAAGGAGTTGCTTTTTTAAGAATGTATTTATGCGAAAGTAGACGTTGAAATTGATTTATTTTGAAAGGTCACGATGACCTACTTTACTGCATTGATAGCGAGGCTATTTGTTCTTCTCTACATTGTATCAGTTTCATTCTTTGTCAAGGCCAGTTAAGCAGCACAGCGCAAACTATTACAGAGCCTTGTAATAATAACGTGGGACATTTAACTGATATGGAAACATTGGAATAACTACAGAACGTATAAAACCCAATCTGTCGCCTCTTCGTTCACACCCAATTTCACCAGTACATGTATGTCAATGACTAGAAGAAAAAAAAAATCATTGATATTTGTTAAAAGTAGGTGCAAGTCGGTAGGGTATGAAAGAAGAAAATGTACATCTTGCATTTGTATGAAGCATGCCTGCGGAACAGGTTTGCAGGAGATCGGCAGTGAACACCCAATTGATTCTTTCGCAGGGATCGCCAATTTAGGAATCTCAAGGAGACGCGACGAGCAGCAATCCATTAAGCTCTCTGACCTAGTGTACGAAGTGGTTGTGTGTTAAAGTGTGTGCTTGCGTGCGTGTGTGTGTGTGTGTGTGTGTGTGCTAGATTTATTCAGGGCACGGCACCACTGGCATAAAAATCTTGAATGCCGTCCCTTCCCCACAGTTCAATATAACGCTCGTCATAGAGTGCAAGCATACAGCAAATTACGAAGGGTTTTGTAGGGTTTACAAACTTGGGATAATTACATGGAATTGGGATAACACACATAGCCACCGGAGCTGAAATTGAGTTTCAGTTTTCACTGATCGATTCAGGTGTAGGGACTGTGTTCATGGAGATCCACGACTCTGTGCACTTTTAGCAGCCGGCGCACGGAGTTGTCCTCTCTTGCTCGAGCCCAACGGCATGGATAGCTATTCATGGGTTATTGTAGTGCTATTTTTAGCTCGACTGGTTAGTTTGAGCATGCAGTGGCCATCCTGTCTGGCATTAGTAACCTTGTTCAACACCCAATTAGTGTTCGGATGTTCAGAAATTACGAAACTTTGAATACTTTGCTCAAGCTCAAATCTTGTATGGAGATTTGTGAACAAAATTGAGTTAGGCATGAGTATATTCTTTAAAATGTTCTGTAATCTTGGGGGCCTGGTGTCGAGTTTTGTTTTTGTTTTGTTTGTAAATGACGAGAAGGGCTGCTCTAATTAATTATGGTTTGGGCCGTGCTTGGTAAATGCAAGGTATGAATTAAAGTGGAGGTGAAATGACACAGGTTATCTTTGTGAGAAGAAATGGACCGAATGAACTAACCAAATTGCTATAAAAGATGTTGTTTTTTAATATAACATGAAATCTGCCAAGATATGCTTGGTAATTTGATGATTGTGTGGAATAAAAAAGGCAAATATTTAAGGGTTGAAGAAGGCCCTTTGTCACAAATAGATTTACTCATTCTCATCAAGTTGGATATACCGTAACTATTTACAATGTCCCCTCGATATAATAGTACCCGCCTTATACGATATTACAGGGAAATAACGAAAATAAAAATATATCCCAATCCACGGTGCATCAGACTGTGTTATATCAAGGGGCCACTGTATGTTTAAAGAAAAGCCTGATTTTATTTTTTTGCACATTAAATAACACTGCAGTCACATTCATCGAGGTCTGGTGACAACTGAATGGTTTCTACAGATACAATATAATTCAGACAAATGTTTTCTGCATACAAACCAAACAAAAAATAGATATTTGTCATAGGTTACTACCAAGCATTACAGGGAATTGAACACTTATATTAATATTCACCAATGTGCCAAGTGATCTTCAGAACCCATCGCATCTAGCATTTCTGATAGCATGAATGACTATGGTTGTAGTCAGTTGTTTATATTCAGAATTATCACATGGAACCTTCTGCCCTCGAGTGTTACTTTGGAATATTATTATAAATGTGTTCCTTATTACAAATGTGTTCCTGTCTTTTCAGGATATACTGCGGTGCCGAGTTCTAACATCAGGAATATTTGAAACAAAATTCACTGTTGATAAAGTAAATTTTCAGTAAGTATGCACGCACTGTTATTGACTACACTATGTTTCCAAGTTTTCAAGATTCTAGCCAAGTGCTTACAAAACTTACAATTTTGTGATGCCAAATGGCAAGAAGGGATGGGATATAAATTGTATCAGATTTACTGTGTTGCCATGTTGGAATCCAATATGGCTACGCATAGAATTATTATTATTCGTCCGTCTCATCTGTCGTACCCCAGGGATGAAACGTCCTCAAATAATCTGGAACCTCTACAGGTTCGTAGAAATATGCAACAAGACTTTGATTTCATCCTAGTATTCGTATGTTGGGATTAAATCTGCAAAATTAACATTAACCAGATTTTGCACTGCAGACAGAGTGTCAAACATATATCCAGACAGCTCTGGGTTCAAATCCCAGGATGTAAACGTTTCATTCGCATAATACGGTCACGTGCATTTCTTTTCCAGCATGTTTGATGTGGGTGGACAGCGAGACGAACGCCGGAAATGGATCCAGTGCTTCAACGACGTGACGGCCATCATCTTCGTGACTGCATGCAGCGGCTACAACTTGGTACTGAGAGAGGATCCCAGCCAAAATAGACTCAAAGAATCCTTAGACCTTTTTAAGAGTATCTGGAATAACAGGTGGGAAGTTTACCAGGGATCGAACGTTGTTGTTGTTGTGTGCGTGCGTGTGTGCATTTTACAGATTTTAGTGTAGTTCCTCTAATACTTTGTCCCAAATGGGTGAAAGATTCTCGCAGTGACGTTAAACACCATAATTACTCACTCATTCTATAATACTGATCATAGATTATAAGGGACTGGATAATCGACTCCTGTTTTCTCGTGTTTATACTGTGACAAAAGAGATGAGAACAGTCAGTTTCCGTTTGAACTTTGCGCTATGATGATACCCGACGCAGATATTGGGATGTTAATCTTCAATAAATGTTTATTGATACAGTACGAGTACACACTATTTTCTTACCATGACATCCCACATAGAAGTATCTAACCATGATCAAAACACAGCTATGATAATCTCTGGGGGAAAGTGTAAACGGCAGATACAATGTCATACTCATTGTGACACATCCATAGGACTGTGACGTTGTTAACTGTTTACCCTTTACCGGAAGATCAGAAAACTGACGTGAGAAAGATGCGTGCTGCTAAGTCGTCAAATGAGAATAAGCAGGAGTTGGTTATCCAGTCCTTTAGAATCTATGCACTGATATATAACTGTAAGTATGGTACATTCACTTGCCATACACATCATCAGATTTTCAGATTTGTACAACCAAAACACATATGTCAGTCCGTGGTAAAGGTAATTCTGGGTACAAGCGAGACGTGAGGAATAAGTAACAGACTGATTAATGCACTCATGTAGTCATAACACATGTCTGTTTTTCAGTAACAATTCATTTGACCTTTATTTAGGTCAACCAGCTGTGGTGTATATATTTAATGTAACATTTCACAGCCAACCTATTTTGGTAATCAAAACATGCATCCAGGTACAATTTACCTTTATCCATATGCACATTAACAAAAGAAAGATGTCCAGCAAATTTAATATTGAAAATGTTCCATTTGCAATTTAAGCCGAGCATCTTTCAAGGATTTTGTAATTTTTTTTCTATAGGTGTTCAATTGTTTTTATATATTGAAGACTAAATTTCCATTGTTAATTGTACAAAAATAAATGTTCAAAACCTGCTTTATTTCCATTAAGAAGTAAACACTCCCTAATGCTCTTTGTTGGGTTTTTGTTTCAGGTGGCTCAGAACGATATCTGTAATTTTATTCTTAAACAAGCAGGACCTTTTAGCAGACAAAGTGAGAGCTGGAAAATCAAAAATAGAAGACTACTTTCCAGAATTTGCCAGATATCAGACACCTCCTGATGGTAAGCCCCTATATGACCTTCACCTTACATGACCTTCACTTTATGGAATGGAAATGTCCATGTTGTGCGAGAAAAATACGTAATACACAAGTGCAGTGCCACCATAATAACTTCCATACAAGGAGATTGACTGCCATATATGGATAATCCACCATTATCTTTCCGGTATTGTATCTTCTGGCCATTAGTAAACTGACATAAACGTTCCAACTCAGTAACAGAATGTTTTTATTTCATCGATGTATGTATCACACACGTACGAACAGTGTACGACTGGTCCAAACTAAACACCAGAAACAACAAACTCTTTCGCTAAGGGTGAGATTGTTTTTCTTCACTCACTGTAACATTTTGTTAAAAATCACATGATATCATCATTACATGCCAATGAAAATTTAGGCTGTAAACATATACATTGCTATTTATAATCCTAGCAAAGATTGAGTTCATTCAATGTTTCGTTACTTAGTAATGGGGGAAAACATGAGCTCTCATGTGGTAAATTTCAGCTTGTTGTTCAGGTTTCATAGAGATATTCATCCCAGGGATATATTTTAATAGTAATTCAAAATATTATGTCATCACCTAGTAAATAAACATATATAGAATATCCATGTGAAATTTCAACACAAACAATGTAGTGTTAATATGGTTATCGATGACGAAAGATGCCCATGTGAAAATACGAGCACACACTTATACAGCGAGTTCACCAACAAGAAATCAAATGTCGTTGAGTTCTAGGGGTTGCTGTATAGCAATATATACTTTTCAGCCTGAATTTTCATTGGCATGTAATGATTATGTGATTTTTAACAAAATGTTACGTTTATTGAAGAAAAGCAAACTTACCCTTAGCGAAAGAGTTTGTTGCTTCCAGTGTTTAGTTTCCTGCAGCAACAAACTCCATAAACACTCGCTCATCAGTGTTTAGTTTGGACCAGGATTGTACCGTTCCTACTACTGGCATTCTGTAAACTACATTGACCTAGGGACGCGTGATTGTAGCCCTGAGCACTCGCAAGGATGGGGTCAGAATACTGCGTTGCCAGTTTTTGACACTTTATGAAACTTGAATAACATTACCGTAATTCAGATTTATGTCACTGGAGTCCGTGATTCACCGACTCTCATTGATTACAATTCCAGATAAATTCAGCAGTCGATGTCAATTGTCTCGCCTATGTTCGCAACTTATCTGTTGCACAAGGAAGGAATGTGATGGTGATTTATTCTGAAAAGTTTGCAATAATTTTACACAAGGTCAAACTGTAAAGTGTTTGAAAACAGAAATTATTTCATTCATTCCAATGTCTATATGACTTGGGGGAAAAGTATGAGAATTAGTCACTATTGTGCTATAATTCACAGTTGCAAACAGTTATTCTACACATAACAATGAATGATAAGTTGTATAAATAAAAGTTCATATGGTATAAATCACAGCTTAATTAATCCTATGGAATATCATATCAGTTTATCATGGAAATTAATAATTCTTTAATAGTTCTTAATTGTATTAGGAAAGATGCAGCTTCAATTAAATAAATACTTTGGTGATA
This sequence comes from Lepetodrilus pustulosus, assembly GCA_032355345.1. Lineage (NCBI taxonomy): Eukaryota > Metazoa > Mollusca > Gastropoda > Lepetellida > Lepetodrilidae > Lepetodrilus > Lepetodrilus pustulosus. Next base: position 240 of record JAULBP010110418.1, on the reverse strand, counting down.
ATATCTAACGCAGTATATGCCAATTTTATTATTCCAGCACATACTAATTGTTCCAAGAGCAAACACTGGCTCACAAGCCATAATACCGTGCACTCCATCTATATAGTGTGCTCTGGTTAACCCTCTCCCTGCTGGATTAAGCACATACACGGCTCTTTAGGGCATCTCCGGTTGCCTGTAGCAGGGAGAGGGCTAAACACTCACTCGTTGGGACCCAAATAATATACCGGTTTTGTCAGA
>JAULBP010110407.1:0-10084 GCA_032355345.1 Lepetodrilus pustulosus | reverse complement strand
AAGAGACAGAGAGAGAGAGAGAGAGAGAGAGAGAGAGAGAGAGAGAGATGAAGAGATAAAGAAATAACATGAAGGAGAGAGCGCACTTAAAAGAGCGAGAGCGACAGATAGAATGTGCGAGGGAATGGTAGAAACAGAGACAGACAGACAGACAGACAGACAGACAGACAGTCAGAGAAAGACAGAGACAGAGATGTTCCGTTTTGTGAAACATCATCATAGCCTGTCAAACATTGCAATTTCCGTTTACTAACCTACTGGACGGATGTTCGATGAGAACACCAGCATCCTAGTGAATGTTCAAAGACTCTGAGAGCCGTGTCAATGAGAATCTCGTGTCCATTATCTCACTCTGGTTCATAAACCACACAGTTTCTAGTACAAGGTCAGTAATAACCCCAAACTGACCAAGTAGAATCAGACATATTGTAAATGATGATGCCCTGCCAATAGTAACCGCTGGAAAATATTAAACCAAATCCATAGCATACCACATCCTCTCACCTCAGTGGTACTTATTCCGCTCACTCGTCATGCCGTACACCCTGGCACACATCTAGAGATAACCCTGCGCAAACAATGATAATATCTGTTTCATTGGATATAGTTTTTACGAAGATTTCATCGGTAAAATGATTTCATTGGTTTACTGCTTGCGCAGGTTTTCCTCCTAGATGTGTGCCAGGGTGTACGGCATGAAGAGTGAGCGGAATAAGTACCTCCGTGCTACGAGGAGTATACCACGAACGTTAGCTGTTTATACGAAAGTATCAGAGCACTTCTAGATATAGATTTAAATACTGGTCTACTAATACATTTCTGACACTAGTCATCGTCGAAACAACATTTTTTTAAACCACGGACAATCCACACTACGAACGATTTACAATACAGGTATACGCCATACTATAGTACTATAGTACGCCGTCGTATACTTCGGGTCAGTGTATTTTAAAATAAATAATAGAAAATGTACAACTTATAATTATCATAAAGCATAAATATACTTATGATATAGCCAGACACATCATTGAACATGAATTAACAAGACCAATATTATTCCTATACGGTTAATGATCTATTCTAATAGATACAATTATATTGGACATACATGTACATGTAGCGAGCTATTCATTATTAATACTTGAGTCTCTATGAATTCTAGACAATTAAATGAGCAAGTTTCCACTGGCTAGCTACGATTACAAAGTTCACCTAGAGCTGATATTGTCCTATCACAATATTGATGTCTGAGTTTGTCTGATATTGTCTAATGTTGTCATACCACAATATTGAAGTCAGATTTACATTTTGAAGATTTGATATACTCTGTAACTGTGACTTTAAGCTTTGATATTTTCAAGACAATAATTGTTCACTTCATCAGTCAGCGGATTCGCAGACATCACAGTCCCAACACCTTCTCGTCTCCTGACACATGAATTCCTCAAAGGTTCTAATTCTACAGACATTCCCAGCATGACAATCCGACTCCTGGGTTTCGATAATCACCTGTGCAACTACCGAATGCTTCTTCCGCCGCGGGCAGCTAAACGCCTACAGACGAAGCCCGCTAGAACCGGTTCCAGTCTCCTCGCGTCTCCTCTACGTCTCGCAACGTCGTAAAGTCACCTCTAATTGGCTAATTTTACCTTCCGTAATGCACTTAGGCGTGATCGAACATTGTTTTCTGGCAATGTGTTTAATTGGATGCGTATTTTTGTCACTGATAAGTTTATTTGACACAGGCAACCATGACTATATTGTAGGTAATCGAAGGTAAAGATTGGTCAATGAATACCCACTAACGTAATATTCAAACTATTGCATCTGTATCTATGATACTTAATCATGTGTAAAGGGTTTCTTGAATAAGTTTGAATTTCAGGATACAGAACACAAGTTAAATCCGTGTGCACAGTATGTCATATTTATAAAGATTCCAAGGGTTCAAATATAATTACATTTAGATTAACTTTCAATAGTTTGACAATATTATACTTTATTGCTATTTTTAACAGATAACATTTTATAATCATAATTAATATCAAAAGTATGTGTGTGTGTGTGTGTGTGTGTGTGTGTGTGTGTGTGCGCGCGTGCCTGTGTGTGTGTGTGTGTGCGTGCGTGCGCGCGCGTGTGTGTGTGTGTTATAGTGGAGCAGATAGGCATCAGTACAGATAGACGGAAATAATTTACCACTTGATGGGGAATTGGACACCACACGGAGATAGACAGACCTAACTGTATACAATGTTGTCCTTCCAATCCCGTCTCCTCCCAAAACTAACCGTTGGTGTTTATTCCCCAGAGCTCAATCACTGACACCACAAATCTCCGTAGAACATCTGTGTTCCATAACAGATCAGATAGCCTGATGACAAGACTAGTCATCAGTAATTGCATGCTTCCCTTCCAATGCCAACTTGATCCGCGTCTTACTACACACCTACAGCCACGACAGATCGTACTCATAGATACATCTGAAATCGTCAACAGTTATGAAACCATCATTTGTCCAGAAGCCTCCAGTGGCGAATGTATTCCTGACGATATGGAGATTCGACACTGGGCCTGTTTCTGACTCCACTCTCCTCCGGGCTATCTTCGTATATGTCATCGGAAATATGCTTCTTGAGCAACGCCTGCCAATCTGTCTAGCTGATGCTGATGATCACGCTGCGGCATCAGTTGAAACCTCTTAATATACCTCATTTATATAGCTTTCTATATATACGAGCAATATTAGTATTGTACACAGTCATAGGGGAGATGTGAATAGAATCTGCCTGCCTGCCTGTCTGTCTGTCTGTCTGTCTGTCTGTCTGTGTCTGTCTGTCTGTCTGTCTGTCTGTCTGTATGTATGTCTGTCTGTCTTGTCTATCTGTCTGCCTGCCTGCCTGCTTGTTTATCGGTCTGTCTGTTATCAATTGTTACAATAGGAATGCAATAAGCATCATGTGTCATATATTGAATAAGCATTGTATAGACCATCCGAGTGGGAAAAGATCTGAAATTGCATAGAATTCTATTTCTTAAATTTCAGAATAGCTGCAGTTTGATATAGGGAAATCTCATGCTATCTCCGCTACCATGGAAACCTTCCAATAGGATCCGAGAATATCTGGTATATGACACGAGAATATCTGGTATGTGACACGAGAATATCTGGTATGTGACACGAGAATATCTGGTATGTGACACGAGAATATCTGGTATATGACACGAGAATATCTGGTATATGACACGAGATCTGGTATGTGACACGAGAATATCTGGTATATGACACGAGAATATCTGGTATATGACACGAGAATATCTGGTATGTGACACGAGAATGTCTGGTATGTGACACGAGAATATCTGGTATATGACACGAGAATGTCCCGACTGACGGCCTGGTGATTCTGCTGTATAATATTGCTGTAAGAGTCCTGATCAAAAGGTATCCGACCATAGGCCGGCGAAAACAAAAGGAGCGTAATTGTTGGGTTCCAACTCCAACCTCTGTCAAAGTATCTCAGGACCCTGAAGACTGAACCAATGCAGATGTTCCAGCATCATTAGTACACGTTAACGTTAACGGTGAGAAGTATTCAAGGGGGCCTATTCTCGAAACGTTCTTACGATCTGTTTAGCCTAAGAACGTGCATAGCACGTGCTATAGATATCCTCATAAGGTCATCGTAGGATCGCAAGAGCATTCGACAATATGTCCTCCCTTGACCTAGACTTGAGTCCTAATCACGTGACCCGGACCCTCTTCCCTGCCTAAAATATTTTTAAGAAATACATATATATTTTATATCGTCATAACCCTAACTATATCCTTAACGTAATCCTAACCTTAACCCTAACCCTAACCAAGTGAGCCAAACAGATTTCCGGCAATTGGGTCCGGGTCCAGGAAATATTCCGCAAGTCCGTCAATAATGAAAGGCACGAAATATACCGGAGATGTTCATACGAGGACAAATGCCTGAACATCTAGTGTTTCTTTGACTCCAGCATCATCCCGTATTATGCCTCAGGCTGAAAGATAACTGCTAACCGAGCATGGCAGATCGTCTTCTCTGTCTATGTATCAGGTAGCCTCTCGTCCCCAGATGTCAGATGATGAAGTAATTCGTCTATTATAGAAGCGTAATTATTAACCGACCAGGTATTAACGAGATTATACTACTCAACACGTATTCAGTGTAATATTACAGCTATCAATAAACAGTCATGTAGTGTTTGATTAACACTGTGTTTTGTCTTTGACCTTCTTGGGTGATCTTGGAAAACAAAACAGTTTCATGGAAACATGGTATTGTTACTGACTGGAAATAATTGATTTTAACTTATAAACTGATCTGTTATCAATGGAAATAGATAGAATTGAAACTACGTGTAATTGTATTTTAGTTATTTACAATTAGATAATAAGAAAGTATATTAAAATAAGTAGAATAGTAGCTTTAATAGCATGAATACATGTTAATTACATTATAAAAAGCATTGCATGGAAGTTATAGATAGTAAGTTTAGCCAAAGGTATCTCCTTGATGTAGTTACATGTAATTATAAAACAATTTCGCTTTGGTTTAAATGAGTATTAATGGCAATCGAGGTAACACATATAAAATCTCAGGTTAATGTCTCAAAATACTTAGAATTTAGAGAGACTAACGTGAGATTTAAAATACATGTACTTAAAGGCATACAATCACAGATGTTTATGCTTGTTTTGGACTAGTTCTTAGACACAATTGCAAAGTACATTCACTTGATATACCTAAAATCATGTTTATACTTCCAAAACCGTTCCATTGCTGTATGTTAGAAAAAATACCACTGCACCTACACGATAATGTAAATCAAATGTTTTTTACTAGCGGTCGTCAATCTGTATTTCTGTTTCATATTATATACATACAAAGGGACATAACTCGACTACGCTTTCCTGGAATTAAGTAATATGATTCGAATGCTTAGAATTCCTTCACAAATCAATTGATGCATCAAAGACAAGATAATTAATAGTCCGTGGCACTAATTCATATAAAATATGAAAATTATGACAACTATCAAGTATTGGGGAATAAGTACATCAGTAAATAACAACTTTTGAGTGTACAAATCAAACGGAGATAGTCTCAGACAGAAATTCGTTTGTCCGTTATATAACGCATACCGCCGTGATAGTATGCCTTTAACAGTAAAAGAAAAAGTTAAATTTAATACAAATCCTATCATGCTTAGCCGAGTATTCTGTTTTATTTACCATTGGTATTAAAAGATACGACCGTCCGAGTAACATACAAATAAATATAAACCACTACCGTGGAGAATATCACTACATATATAGTGCTAGATCATAAATAATCGTAATGTTATTGATTGGAAGAAAGATTGAAATACTTGTTCTGTGAATGTTTATACTTGTACTAAAAATCTAATTATGCAAATCATTATGTGATCAATTACTTTTTAACGCAACATAATTTTCTGTGATTTTATTATATCTGGCTTCTATCGAAATGAGATCCTATACCATGATCTACCAACAGCGTTCATTCACTGTACATATTTCGTTAACTGTTAACGTAATATGTTACCTGTATATATTTCGTTTGCTACTTGTTATAGTGCTACCACTCTTCTCCCTCGCGATCTCGTCCCAAGCACGTGTTTAAATGCTAGGTGTCTATCCACGGAAATATGCCTATGACTCAGACAGCGGCCAACGCAAGCGATTAACTGACCATGACAGGTGTGCACTGCAAATAAATACCATCTGACAAAAAGTCAACAATAGTTCAACGATAGCCAAGCAACATCATTGGCCGAAGCAATCTGGAAATAAACATTGATAAATGCAGCACATGAGAAAATTGACAGTTTTAAAACGCGTAAACAATTAATCATAATAAAACATGGGTGAGAGCGACTTAAAACAAAGAACTACATTGACGTGTAATAAAGTGCTAATAATGCATTAGCATGTGTCGATTAAGTATTACGTGTCATGCGAGTGTGTTTGTTTGAGTAGAATTCATGTTTATTTGAGATTTATTGCTTTTGCAATCTGTCAGGAAAGGGATCAAGACACATACATTGCACATATAATGGGGAAGTTTTGAAACTATGTTGTTAATTTATGAACAAACAAAATAGGTTCAATTCAATTCTGTATTGATTGTAAGGTCAATAGCTCAAATATAGTAATACATTAATGAAGTATTTAGATATCATGACTGCAGGTAAACATATACAGTAACAATATTAATTTACAAAGATAATGTATAGTGTATAAATGGTTGCAAATTTTAAATTACATTTACGTTACCAGATGTAATTAGTTTAGAAATGCATGCTGGGATCCTTGGATAATAATATTAGAAGGTAAATATTATTGTATGCAGGACAGATAGTGATGAAATGAAACTCGTCTTCAATATGCTGCTTGTTATATACACTACAAACCCTCTTATATTTAGCTAAAGGTGTGACGATCAAATGCAGTATAGATTATTCTAAAATGTACTGTATATATACCTAAATAAAATATTATCAGCTCATGATGTATTGCCACAGTATAAACCTGATTGTGTTGTGACATATCCCTAATGACCCGAGCTAATCTGCAATGGTGCGGACATGTCATTCAGAAATCCTTCCTTGAATCTTTGTAGCCACCTCAGGATTTAACAAACACAAGCCAAACAAACGTCATGAAAGATTGCCTCCTCGCGTCAATTTTCTTTACAGAATAAATAAATATTTTAATACGTTTCGAAGTCAGTGGTGTCTTGTTTTGTTAATTAGAAAGTTAGACGTTAATGGAGATGTAAGACCGTTCTTTATCAGAACATAAAAGGGAGTACGTCTTCGTTAATATCCGATGAAGAAAACGTTAAACGAAACAAAAATCACAAGTCGGAATTGAAAGAAAAGAAGCGCGATCATAGAGTTGTTTTAATATAATCCACAGATATTTACTTTCCTCCGTGAACTATACAGGCAGCCTAGATGAGATGCAGGCAGCCTAGATGAGATGCAGGCAGTCGATGTTTAGAGCTGTAAAGATACTACAGATCCTGTTGTATTCCCACGAGTCGTGTATAAGAATGATAAGACAAGTTCGATAATAACAATTTCCTAATGGAACCAAGCGGTTTTGTTTTGATCTATAGCTTATTTCCTGTTTATCAGTACATTTGCTTTTTATTAATTAGACAAGTACATACAGTCACAATATAAGATGTCGCTTGTATTCATTATCAAATGTACGCTTTGATTAAAGTGTATATGTATTTATAGGTATTTATTTACTTACAGTGATTTTCATCTTAAGAACGTTATTTATTAGAATACGACATATTCTGAACCACTACTATATGGGTCATGGTTGGTGGAGTGTTCAGTATTTAAGTTGTAATAACTTGTGACCAATTCCATTATTCTTGGCAATGCATAAAATGTTGAAGTTTGAAAACAATATACAGATACTTGTAAAACCACGTTAATATTTCTGTCATTAACGATCAAGTAAAGATAAATCCGAACGATCATTGCGATATGCACAATTGCTACCGTTCATGCTTCTGATGCTAACCAATCTATGAAGAGAAACTGTCAGTTCCTTCTGCAGGTTTAACATGATTCATCTTTTTACAGCATATTGATCCTGTGACAATAGATGAAAATATATTTAAGCAATATCCCGATATGAAATCATAATATTGCAAAACAAAATATTGAAATTAACTTGGTTAATCCGGGAGAGACCATATCTACGTCTGCATTAACAATGCATATAGATCTCAATGAGGAATAACTAGGAAGTCACGATGTATAGCTCCACAGTTGAGTTCTCTGTATATGAATTTAAAATATCTGGAAGCATGCGACACATATTCGATCATTCCCACAGGTATTATATGTCCACAGACTAGCATTAATAATTATTTTATGAAATTAAATAAAACGTGAAAAGTACTGAAAGTACTCTTCCGTCTCGATATAGAATAGTTCTATGACTACGTCACTTCCTCTCTTGGATGAACGAACACAACACCGACCACAGAACATCGTACTCGGAGGTAAACTATCGAACATTAAATATTCATGCGCATTTATCATGGGCTGTAGCTAAACACTCGTCCTAACACATCCGTGTCATTAGTCAAACCAAACATCGACACTGATTAGAGGGATTGTCAGTCAGGCGGAAATGATACAACTGTTTATCGCTCTCGTGAGGACGTCAACTCGTCCAATATTTATGGTGTTTGGTATAGAAACTTTGAGGAATTAGATTACGCGGTCTAAGAATGTCCGGCACCGGTTGATGTCGTTCTTCCCGAGACCGCAAACACGAGCAGCGCTTGCAGCGCGTCAACGTCACATCGTCCGAATACCCCAATCGCCACGGGATGAAGTACACGTGCGAAATCCAGAAGAGGTGTTCAGGAAAGGTGTTTCTGGAAGATAGGTGTCCGCCATGAATACCCACTACATGCGCTTTATCCATGGAGGTTTGATTTTGAGGAGTGCATGTGTTGACGTGTTTCCATGTCTATAACGCGTAATTCTTGTTTGAATCACTCAGAAATTACTCACTCACAATTCGTAATAATGGTACCTCAGTGGACAATAATACTAATAATTACATGTATACTCAAAACAAATACGCACACACCGACTCAGTGGTGTAAACCTTAGAGCGTCCGCCACCGAGTCCCGAAGGGTCAAATCTCGGCCGAGTCGTACCAAAAGACGTTTAAAAATGGTAGTTGTTTTCCCCCTGCTTGGCGCTTAGCAATAAGGGAAGTATACAGCAACGGCTGGTCGGCCCAGAGCCAGCTTATTGTCGAAGTGGGATATCCATGTTCACTGCGACACGTGTATATTCTAGAACTCTAAAAGGGAATGGTGGAAATCCAGCCTAACACAAGCATACAATAACATTCACTGCTCTCCAGCTCCATGCTGTGAGAAAAATGCGTCTCAACGAGAGACCAGTGTACCGACATCAGCTAAGCTGGAAGGCGACTGTCAAAGCACACACACACACACACACACACACACACACACACACACACATACACACACACATACACATACACTCATACATACACACACACACACACACACACACACACACACACACACACACACACAAACAAACTAATAAACATTAAGGGCCAGCAGATATAATATTGGAAAGTTGTCGACCAACTTTTGAACTCGTCTTGAGGAACGTGGTACCATCCTTATTTATTATAAGTCTCCAAATTCTTGAAGAGTAAATGGATCCTGTATACGTTTGGAAATTCTTCATTGCTAAAGCTATGTAAAGCTACCTTTATGACTATGTATCCAAAGTTGTTGCTACAAATCGCACTGTGAGAGTTCACCTTTATCCGTACCTGTAAAGAAACGGATAAGGTCCTTGCTATGCGACTAACTTATACATTGAAAATGGAAATGGACAAAGGCTAAATAAGAAACTAACAGCAAAACTGAAGCAGTTAGATAATCATTATTATGTCCATCAGGGTGATTTGGGTTAAGTATAAGGTATGATGTCATTGTTCTGTATTGCTCAAATCACAAGAACTAAAACATGAAAACGAGAGAATCATTTGACTATTTTAAGTACTAGCGATATGAAATGCTATAGTAAAGTAATAACAAAGTAATAGTTTCCTACAATGTGCAAGTATAAAACTTCGGCACACTTTCGAAAGGGACGTTAGTTTCAATCTTACACCGGCTTCGTGATCTAAACAATAACTGGTCACCAATGGCATATCTTAAATAGCTCCAGACAAAATAATTGGTAGTCATGTAGCCATAAAGAAGATAAACCAATGAAAGGTCAGTCAGTCGGAATGATGAGTTACTGAATTCCCTTTCTCTTGAATAAATTATTCATCTCATGACATTTTTTAGTCGAGCGTACTATCTTTAAAAAGGACGGATATGGAAACAAAATATTAAATTTATGTTCAATATTAGTTTTCATATCATATAACTTTAGAATATTTCGTAATAATAATGTTTACATAAGTTTAGACACATCAGATAATATATA
>JAULBP010110396.1:5000-10086 GCA_032355345.1 Lepetodrilus pustulosus | reverse complement strand
ATTGTATGCATGTCAAGTGAATGTACTTTGCAGTTATAGCTAAGAACTAGTCTAAAACAAGCATAAATATCTGTGATGTTATGCCTTTAATGGGGAATCATGCGTTAACACTAACGATATGGTATATTGCTTTCATAACAGAATTGATTGCTGAAGTGTATGAGTAATTCGAATACAATTTGAACAGGAATTGAATACAGTATTTAGACATTTAGACGGTAGACAACGAGTTTACAATATTGCAAAGTGTGATACATATACTATATATATATTAAATTCAAGATGGACCTAAGCAATTTCTCATTCACAGCCTTATGTATTTCGGTAGGAATCTGTTTTTATAAACTGTGTTAGGACCATAGCGCTCATCCTATTAAACGCATGTCCAGTGTGTCTTTGCACCGACGTTAGGAAGCGTTGGACGTGCGTAATAGAGGAAGAACAGTACTATGAACATATAAATATGGAATACTATTTTGACTCAGTGTGCACGAGAGGGTGACGAAAACTCGCTGCTTACACTTCTCAACTCCCTGGGGAGGAATCTGGAGAAGCAGGTGAACGCAATGGACGACAACCACCTGGCCCCACTGCATTACGCCGCGCAGTACAACCAGCCCGCCATTGTCAAGCTGCTCGTCAACAAGATGGCCGGTAAGTTTCACCAGCGAGACCGGCCAGTCAATCAAACACACGTGGGGTTCCAAACGTTCTGGGTATCCTTTCACGAAGCTCTGTTATCCACTAAGAGACTGGTAGCGCTGTCTTTGCTGATAGCTAATACACTGCTAAGTGAGCGCTATGGTGTCTTAGGAGATAAGAGAGCTTCACGAAATGACATCATGGCTTCTAATAACGATCAAGTTGGTAGTCTTCGAATTAAATTGAAAACGATTATATTGACATACGTATAAGTTTACACATATACGTATTATTACGTATACTAATAACCACTAACAATAATGGGTCACTTCCACCACCTATGTCGTGCCCGGAGTCCCGTTGTGTTATCCCCGGTCAATGGATCAGAGTTCCTTCTCATAATTATGTCATAATAACGATTCAAAATGCTGAGCCTGACTATCTCATCCCAACCCCATATTCACGAAGAGCTTCCGGTGGCCGTTGGTTGATTGTCTGACGGATTGACTGATAGACTTGTCAGATCGACCGGCAGATTGTTCGACTGATTGACAGATTGACCTTGAGATTGACTGATTGACTGATTGACTGATTGACAGACGCGTCCACAGTGTACTCTGTATTTCAGACGTCAACCTCCGCGGTGATGACCGCGCCACGCCCGCACACTACGCCGCCATGCCAACACGTGGCTCCAACTCTACCACAAGCATCGCCGTGGAAGGGGGTGTAAGTACCGTTACATGGGGCCCTACGTCACGCTATGGACAGTTTCCATCTTGAAATACCAACCAATTACTACAATGAACTTGGTATGGTTTCATTCTCTCATAACCACTCGGCGCTATCCATAAGAATGAAGCTATTGCTCTCTATTGTAGATCAGTTAGTTGTCACGACGAGAGTGTTTACTGCTCTCTTGGTGGACTCCAGAGCTTTATGTAAGGACAGGCAGACATGTATGACCTTGACCTTGCACGTGACGCTAATCCAAAATAATTGCACTTTTAAACCAAAGAAAAGGCCTTGGTTTATCACCCTCCTATAAGGAAAGCATCGTTCTTATTAATAGCGAATGGTACTTAACCGTATCACATAGTTACGGCCTTCTTAGTGGTACGATCATTCCGTGGACATGGGGCCTGGAGAGGTCGTTAACGTGGTCTTACTGTTCTACTGTGTGTATTATAGACGGCGCCTAGTTGGCTGACTACATCTAGCTGTGTGCCAATTCTGAGAGAATACGGCGCTGACTTCACCCTCACCGACAGCTACGGCCAGACGCCCCTCCATTACGCCGCCATTCACGGCAACGTCACCGCAGCCAAGGACATCATCACCATCGACAACCCTAGTGATGTAATAGAGGTAAGGCATACATCAGAAAACGTTCAGTTTGTTACGGTACTGTTCCTTTACCGGTTGTCGTTGCTTATGGGTACAATATTTCCGCCGAGACGTAAAGCAATAATTCAATCAATCATTTACAGGTTAGAATTTAGTGTCTGCGTTGGTCTTTCCCCTAAATATTACCTTCGGACGGACTAAAGAGCACCCGACCTTGTGACGTTAAACAGTCAGTATTAATATCATCATTTTTTTATGACGGACCCTTATATCTTTCTCTAGAAGTGAAAACTTGGGGATCAATATTTCTTCTTTTTTTTTAAAGGGGGGAGGGATTCTTCTTTTATTTTAAGAAATAGGTTCTTTTTTTAAAGATAAAATATATTGGGTACTTTGTTTTTATTCGTCATCTGGAAGCCATTTTTGGACAAATTTGGTTAATAGATAATGACACCACTCATAAAAAACACTTTGTAAATAAAATAAAAGTGTCTATGATTGGCCAATTTCAAACAGGCGGAAGACGATCAGCGAATGAGGGCGTTACACGTGGCGGCTCTGTATGACGAGGTTGGCATTGCTAAGCTGCTCCTCGATCACGGCGCGAGCATCAGCGCTCGCGACCACGAGAGTTCTACACCCCTCCACCACGCATGCGCATCCGGAAACCTGGACCTGGTGAAGATGTTGTTTGAAGAGGACGACGAGTCAAAGAAGGGGATGGACGAAACACAGCTAGCAAATCTTGAAAAGGTATTTAATAAATATCAATATATATATAGAATATTTGTGTGTGTGTGTGTGTGTGTGTGTGTGTGTGTGTGTGTGCGCGCGCGCGTGTGTGTGTTAGTAAATTGATTAATTTAGTAGACATGTCTAATAACGGTTTCTCCGTTTACTGATCAACTTTTAACCAATAGGCTACTACTATATTTTCCTACAATATTATTTACTTCGGTGAATTATAAATCCAATGATCAGGGTATCCTTTCACGAAACTATCTTATCTATTAAAAACTGGTAGAGCTCTCTTAACAGTGTATTAGCTATCGGCAAAGAGAGCGCTTCCAGTCTCTTATTGGATATGAGAGCTTCGTGAAACAAACTTGAGTTTGAGATTTTGCTTTGTATAGAATGGTTTGTCTAGGCGTGACTCATCGTGTAAGAGACTGAGGTAATCAAGAGAATACCATACCACACTTAAATATCATACCCATACCACACTTAAATAGCATGCTACACTTAAATACCATACCACACTTAAATACCATACCACACTTAAATAGCATGCTACACTTAAATACCATACCACACATAAATACCATACCACACTTTTAGGCTAGCTATATAGCACCCGTGGGCAGAGCGCTGTTTTTGGCCATGTGGGAACATTGTTGTTGTGATGTGTTGGTCGGTATATACGTTCTCGAAAGAACAGCCGCGCCGCCCAGTGGGAACAAACCTTGTTTTAGGCCTACCGCCGAGGTCGTCAACAGCACCAGACGGCAAACGCTGACATACCTCTGACATACCTCTGACAATGAGTCGTGAAAACCCCACGGACACGTTCTTACAGAGTATAATCACTGATGTTACGCACGATGGTCTAAGTCTAACTACATCTATGTCTTGCAGCTAGTAGCTTACCCGGATGTCGAAGGAAGCACGTGTCTCCATCTGGCGGTGGAGAACGGACACACGGAGGTTGTGAAACTGTGTATCGAGAAAGGTGACCTATGAGTATTTAAATGTTCCATGGCAGTCTCTAAAACACAACTGCGACGTAGCGTATGAAATAAAGATAATAACGTAATCTCTTTCTTGATGACAGTCTTCTCTCGCTGGGTTATACTGCAGTACACACACACAGCAATTACTAAAATGTGTTCTTACCACAGTGGAATAGAGTTTGGCCTACTTTAACTGGCTCGGTGTAGGAATACATTTTCATTCAAAGGAATTGTATAAAGTAGGTCCTATGTAAAAAAAATTTTAATGTACCTGGTTCATGTTCGTGTACATATGGAAACATTTCTTTGTTTGATTGATTGAATTATTGTTTAACGTCGCAGCGGGAATATCTCACCCATAGGCGACTTCTTTGTAATGAATAACTAAAGCAATAGCTCGAAGGGGGAATCTGTTCTACATGACTATTTAATACTGCAGTAGGCCTTTACTTTGATCACTATTTACAAAGAGATATTTACAACACTTTCTAACTATAGTGTATCCGTGTATTGTTAGCCATTGTATTGTTTTTATGTGTTGGAATATTAGCTAGACAGAGTTAACGTTTTTTGTTATATAAATATCCGACGATAAATAAATCTTCTTCTACTTCTTCTTCTTCTTCTTGTAGGCGCTGACGTAAATACAGCCCGACACGACGGGATGTACCCGCTCCATCTGGCGGTGGTTTCCGGTAAAACTGAGATAGTGCGCCTCCTAGCTCACAAAGGGGCGATAATCAACGCAGAGAATAAATCTCAAGCCACCCCTCTGCACACGGCGGCACAATACAACCGAGTGAAGGCGGCCAAGATACTTCTTAAAAAGTAATTAATATGAATCATTGAACGTCCATCTGAATTATCTGAGAGAAGATATCTACCACAGATGTGTCTGATTAGTATCAGGCTGTGTAAGCTTCTGGTGTCGATTAGGCACGTGGCTTCTGTTCACGCAGCAGATAATGGGTACCAGGTAGGATGATATTGGCATATGAATGATAAACCTTCTCACGCCTTGAATGACAGCTTAACACCTTGAATGGCAGCTTCACGACTTGAATGGCAGCTTCACGCCTTGACTGGCAGCTTGGGTTGTATGACCCCCATGGATACGAGAAGGAAAACGAATGTACACAGTTGCTTTCGAGCGTTGGATTAGCGCAATATGCATATTTGTATTTGTACCGCATTATGTCGTGCATATTAACAAGAGGGGATATCACTATCCACTATCGCAACTTAGTAACCTTCCACACAACGTTTGCTAACAAATCTGCATGAACGGAATTAAGTATCCCTTTGGTGCAATGATGCGTCTAAATTTGCCACTATTCTAGGAGAATGGTTAACAGTAATGAACTACC
>JAULBP010110385.1:0-10086 GCA_032355345.1 Lepetodrilus pustulosus | reverse complement strand
ATATATAGGCTTTCTCTCTCTTTCTCTCTATCTCTCTGTGTGTCTCTCTCAACTGTAATACTAGTAATGGTTTTTTAAACGGTGGTTTATTGCAATGCTGTTTTACAAAGTGTTGTCTTTCACATAGTATATAGTGGAATTCATCACCAATTCCCGAACTACATAAATTTCAATGTATCATACTTGGATGTTTATACATTCTGAACTATAGCAAATAATTAGATGCAGTAATTTGGCTTTTATGAATTTTCCTGCTTTAACTTGGCTATAACATGTGTTTATAGTCATTATCAATAATTTTATTGTTTACATTTAACATGATAGATAATGTTGTCTGTTAGAGACTTATTGAACTGATCAACAGGGAAATCACCTATTTGGATGCTTATGCATATTTGCGATGTTTGATCTTCATTAATAAAGTTGTGATTTATTTCACCATTCTTGCGTCTTATCGTTAATAGAAGATGAGTCCAATATTACAATACTAGGTAGAAGGCAAGGGATTAGTTAACCTTGACCTAACGGTTGTGTGTAACAAATGGGAGTATACCATTTTATGTTACCATACTTTTTTTGCATTGGGATATAGAGTTGCTTTCTAGAAACTTTCACTAATATCACGACTTGTCAGTTTTATGGCAAGAGGAAACGCGCAACATCCGTAGCGCTGAATGTTGCAGTAAACCTGCGAGCACCGGCTGGTACTGACAGACGAAGGATATATGTATATTGCCACTCTACAGACAGTGCATAACCAGTATCGCGTTAGAAATGTATAACATTCGCGAACACTGATGCCGTATAAGAACGTTTTTAGACTTAGGCCCTCTTTACCTTACGTTTATACAAAACAAATTGTCTGTTTGAGTCTGGCAAATCTCACCTGTGGACGGCGTTGTGGTATTGGGGCACCAGGCAGAGGTCGGCCACGGTCACGACGTCGCTGATGGAGTACTTCCCGCTCACAGATTTTAGCATCTCCTCAATAGCTACGACGAGAGAAGAGGACAATAATTATCAATCTTGGAATACAGACGGCTCTGGTCGTCAGGTAATACGTACGGCGCCGAGATTACGAAACCTTTTTGAGTACGATTTCATTCTCAACTCAAAGTTTTTTTCATTAATCCCCATATAAAATTTTAGCTTGTTCATCAAGTCGTACTCAGAAATTTTCGTAATCTCAGGGACCCTGGCCTAAATATAGATTTATTCATTTTCTGCTTTAGTAAAAGCATGGCGTAATTTAGTCCGGAAAACCTAGATCTACAGTAAAGTTAACGCACGTCGTATGATCTACCGCTGACAGCAGTTTACGCTATGGAAACAAAATAACTTTGTGTAGGTCTAATTAGCCCCGATTTAGGCCGAGACTACAGTACAATCCTTTGCTTTAGGGAGGTGTCGGCCAAGGGTGGTATCCTATAAACAGATTACTTCAGTCAGCATTAACAAAAACTTAGTTTTCACCATATTTTGACTAAGTTTTCTGTATTTGGGTTAGCCAAACTTAATCGAAACTAAATCTAAAACAGCTGACTAAACTAAATACAGAAAACCTAGTCAAAATACATGTTTCCAAAGTTAGTGGTTTGCTGACTTAAGTCCCAAAGAAATTAAATCTATATTATTAGCTATTATAGGATACCGCCCCGTGTATATGTTGAAGGCAGTATGCAATTTATGGAAGGGTTCTGATACAAATAATAAGTCGTGAAAGACGTCGACGTTGATGGCATTCTTTTTCAATAAAATATGGATATATATCAGATAATAAATTAATATTTTATTATGTTACAAATGTTCCAAACTAAATAGTGTGAACAGGGAAAAGACGATTTAATCATGAGTTTTCACTGTTGTGTAATACTATCGAATGTATGTCAATATGATACGTTGAAATCAAAGGGAAAATGAACGTAAATACTATATATTCACCTACAAATCCCTTGTGGATCCAATAGTGAGCCCATTTATTGAAGTTATCTTTCCCTGCCATCATATTAATTAAAGTGCCACTGCTGTTTTGGAATGGCTGTATTGCTGACGTCACAATCTCCGCCAGAGTTCGAGCCTTTAACAATAATAATAATAATAATAATAATAATAATAATAATAATAATACATGTACTGATGATAGTAATAATAGTAATACCAGCATGACCAGCAATTATTATTTTTTTCTTGATGAGGTGCGGGGTTGATACAAACATCGCTATAATCTGATATAATTATATTACAATCTAATTAAAATTAGATACGAAGGTATCGCTCCCAAGATGTACGGACATTCGCTTAAAATAAATATATACCAGTATATCAATTTATCACCCAATAGTGGCTGTATGTGAGGAGAAATACTAGTACTCTGTAGATAAAACTGCTATCTGCGCGAAGATATCAATTTGATACCTCCTAGGAGATATAAAATCAAATGTTTCTGATTGCTCAATTTAGTCATGTCACAGTGCAAATGCACATCAGCTTATTCATTGATTTCCCAGTAAACACTTTTCCAAGTTCTATTTATCTTCTTAATAACTTAAGAATGACATTGGATGATAAATAGAATCTCACCTTTGTGTTATTTGATATAGTTGTTATCCTATTCGGCAAAGCCTCGTATTTACGTTACTGTATCCACTCGTAGGATAACAACTACATGTATATCAAAACACACGCGGGTGATATTCTGTATTTACTTCAACAGTATATCCTATGATGATCATTACATATAAAGTATGTTGACACACTTCAATCTGATATAGAGTATGTAGACACACTTCAATCTGAACAATCATGATAACAACAAAAATAGATAGCAATGATCTGATGACGGGCTAACATAAAAATGTCAATACATCATAGATTATAATCTATAGTACGCCTATTTACCTTTGACCTGAGAACTGGATCCTTTGGAAGCAAGGGGGGCTCAGGCTTAATCTCGTCTAAATACTAAATAATAGCAATCTGTCGAACAAAGTGGGAATATCTCCAATTAAAATGAATTAATTATACTGATAATATTGACTCGGGTCGGTGTTCAATTAAATATTAGTAGAGTATATATGAATAGATGCTAACTAAACGATAAATTAACAGTTGACAAGTCTTATAATAATAGATTAACATCGAAATCATAAATCGAACGTTGTCTGTTCGAATCTAGTAGCTGGTCCAAAATCTATATGTTATTAAAATATATATATTATTATTTATTATTATTATTATTATTATTATTATTATTATTATTGTTGTTGTTGTTGTTGTTGTTGTTGTTGTTGTTGTTGTTATTATTATTATTATTATGTGCTTAATTAATGAATACGACGGAGTAGTGCCTGAAGTACCAACCGATAGCTGGACCAATGGTAGAGGCCTTAACGAAGACGTCCACGACATTGCTGTTTTCCAGTTGGTCATCAATCATTGCCATGCTGTACGCCATTAACCCAGGGATGTCCAAAGTTGAGGCAGCTGGTCATAGAATGTAGGTAGAACGTATTATCGAGTACGTACATTGTAAAACGTAAAGTTTCTCTTCAAATATACAAAGGAGTGCTCGTTTATTAGCCAACCATTTGCTGTATGACCAATATAAATATTATACTGTTTTTAACTTAAGCATGAATGCCATTGAATATTGCATATACGTTTCAATCAGTAAGAACAGTTAATGTAGGTTGTTAATAATGTTAGATAAATATTTGATGAATAGACAGCTAAATGCTGATTTGTAGGAAATGTTCCACAATGCGAGGAGACTATGTCAGAGACGCAGACAACACCTACCTCTCCACACGTCCACGAGAACACACGGTGAGTAGTCGCTGGGTATACCTCCGCTGTAGACGTAGTAGAGGACGCCCATGAAAGCGGGTGGGTTGATGTCGTCTATAATGACTGTCCCTTTCTGCTGCAATAACATTAATACAATCAGGGCACCGTTGTAAGTTAAATTTTAAAGACCCGCTACGATTGCATAAAACATTTGAGGGTATGGTTAGCTAAAACTATTGGAGCGATACATATACAGTTTCATGGGTAGCGGGTCCCTAAAAACTCATTTTTATTCAGTTGCAGCTACAACTGTTCTGAGCAACGTGGCCCACGACGTACAACTGTCAACAGTCAGATCCAAGGACACCCCGTCTTAGCGGACATCCTGATGACCTTTTTGAACCCTGTCTTTTTGGGGGTATTTTTCGTCAAATAAGAGACCTTCTTGTTGGATGTTCTTCGCGTTTACATCTCATATATGAAACATATTATTTGTTTTTCTAAATATCTGCCTTTGTTTTTCGCTTATTTGTTATGATAGAGACATGTACACATTAGTGTCTATTTGTCCAGATGGAACAAACCTCAGTGACCCCTTTGAGCATGCCCTTGAAGGCCGGTGACCTGACGGACAAGATGGATCGGTGACCGTGGACCGCAGTGCCCTGTACGTTGAACACGACGTCTCCAGTCTCCTTGTCGTTTACCAGTTTGGCGTAATCATCGCTCAGGACACTAATAGGCGGTGGCGGGTCTGAAATACGAAAATTCAGTGACTATAATTTGCGATATTCAAAACCATTGTCAGTTAGTATGAATTATTTGACGAAAGACTATGTTGTGCAAACATAATGTGCTTAGATGAAATTCATTACATAAATAAAGAAACCTATCTTTGAAATTAATCTTGTCTGATAAAGGTACCAGTTTTCAGAGACATATTTGAGACATTTACATAGCAAGTCATTATGTCGATGTTGTTGGAGGGAATTCCGGACCTGTTTTGTATTTCCTGCCAACCAGCCTCACAGCGTCGATTTCCACCCAGGAGCCACAAAGCGAGCATGACACATCCAGTCTCACGGCGTTTGTCTTGTATTTTAGGATCTGATGTAAGGGAGATGAAACCGTCAAGGCTTTTGCATTTATAAAATGGGAATTGAAAGTTGAGTTAAAAGGTTTGTATATGGTGATACTTAGAGTATTGAATAGATGAATTTGTGAAGACAACCAAGGCAGTACCCCCGCATTGTATAGTTTGACAATGGACTTGTTTTTCACATACTGTAGTCATATGCACATGAATTGTGTTTTATTCATCTATTTCCATCATAGTTTATGGATGTTACACTTATGGCTGTTGGTGGCTATTCTTCAATGTAAGACATTGCCGTAATAGTCAAGACATTTTGTCGTGAAAATCAAGTTGAACGTACAATCTTAACTTACTCACTCGTCCATTACTAAACTATTCCACATCCGGTACCTTGATGTCAGGTGAGAAAATCCTGCTTTCTGTTATGCGCTGAACTTTCTCCGTCTCCCACACAGAGTCCCAACTTCCGGTCTTGTTGCGCAAACTCACTCGTCTGACCCCGCCACAGTTGAATGTCTCGTAGATGTTGATGGCGGATACAAACACGGGCTTTTCAAACTTCAGCTGTTGATTAAAACATGTTCAACTCTGATGAACTTCCCTTCTTTGAGTTTATTATGTTACACCTGCATAGCGTCATGCCGTGTAACTAATAGGTTAAGAGACAAAGGCAAGTGTTGCTATAACGCATTGCCATCAAAGTGACATCAATGGGTCGTGTTGATAATATACCATTTATAACGAATACAATACTAACTTACTATTTCTATGTATTAAGAGACTGCAAAGTATTAAATAATATCAACGGTAGGTATACTATAATAAACTGACCTCAATAAACTGGTTGTCATCACAAACCCCTGGTGCCCACGCTCCTGCAATGTCTCCATATCTGGGGTACACTCTGGGCTTTCCTGTCGCCATGCTAGCAGACCAACTGTCAACGGAAGATAATTGTCTTAATTCAACCGCGGATACATGTAAGATATTGTGTCGAATGACATTCTTAAATTAATATATGTATTAGGCCTACACTAAACGAAATACAAATGTCTATCAGTTGTAACGATGCATGTCACGCATATAATTTATGTATACAGTATGGACAATAATAACCTTGCTTATATTATGCCGATCTATACTGTAGATTATATAGAAACCATAGATTATTTTCTGTGCCAGACCATATGTGTTTATATGCACACTGAAGGCTACAGTTGTAGTCAATATAGCACGGTACATTTAGTATACTAAACAGGGGTGGACTGAGAAGGTATGCAGGCGTGCGATCCTCCACCCAATACCGTTTGACTGACATTTTTGTAAAACATAATAATGCAATGTAATAATAGACCATGCTAGACGCTCGGAACTCGCGAATCTATTTAAAAGTAGATACGAAAGTTTCTCTCCCAATATATATGGGCATTAGCTCAACAGCGATGTCGAACGCACGCCTATATATCTTGGGAGTGAAACTTTTGTAATTAAATTTAATTAGATTGGACATTCGCTGGATTTAAATCACATATTGGGCCAATTGACAAATAATACACCTCGTGCACCCCCTACACTCTGCAGGTAGAACGTAAAAGATATCATTCAAAACCTTTTCCAAAATAATCTGCACCCCCATTTGTTCAATTTCCCGTATATGCACCCCTGGCAAAAAGATATGTAAATGAAATATCAGCTGATTCCCGAATCAATGGAAATACTCACCGGGTTGAAGCATACTCTGAGGAGAAGTTCAGTACGCTAGATGCCCATTGCTGGACAGCGTCGCTTGCAATACTTACACTGTTAGTGTCTGCCATGTCTACTACAGTGGGTATATCCCCAGTTAGCTATACATTATGTATCTGTGTGTAATTGTGTATCTGTGTGTATAGACCACTCGCCGTAAGCCTGTCCTGTGTATCCAGTGCTATTGGTTACTACCCAGGGATGGCTTCAGTTATTGATTAGTAGCATATTAATATACACTGAAAGAGGTATTGTAGGCGTATAATACATGTATGTACCCGCCTGGTGGCTATAGGGCTGGAAATCATTCTATGCCGAATAAAGGTGATGCATCCCATGTAGATGCTATATATATATTGAACGGTCATACAAATACCATAGCAACTGGAAGATATTTCCATTGAAAACTAAATTGTCTTATACGCTTCAACACTGGCAGATAATACAAAGAACATTTACAACTATATCCGGTGTTTGTTTTCAAATAAACATGTATTAGTCTGGTTTGCATATGATTCGTGTCCTGTATACAAACAACATATAGTTTTTATTATTTATTATTAATACATGTATACATATACATAGACATATTGAGCAATGGTACATTATTTTACATTCAAGTGGTGAAATCATGAATTCCAGAAAGCAGACAAAGCTAAGATGGACATGAATGTGAGGTAGATCTTGGTGTTGAGATTTAGGATAATCATACCACGTCACGTTTCGAATGTCATTGACATATGACTTCATGCTTTTGTAATACAGTTCAGTTCTTCTTCATGCATATCAGAATAGCCTGGTTATATAACACGTCAGTGTTAGAAGAATGTCAGACTATACTGGATATAGGTATTACTTTTCCTGGGACGAATGGACCAGTTTAAGGTGGATGTTGTAGAGGGCATAATCACTGTCTTATATATGTACCATCTTCTCCAGTACGCTACCCCACCTATCACTTCAGGCACTCCAATTTGTATCTAACATAGAGCAGTTCCAAAATACATGTAGATACAAACGAAGTTTCACAATGTTATCTGAATGTGAATAGAGGTAACTCATTAATACGAAATCTTCATTACATAGCCAACTTGAGTAGAATGCATGGTATGGGCAGTACATTTTAGGTATGGACAGTAAACCCATGCTTTCAATTGTGAAATCCCATTCTTATGAGCTCTCCGAAAATAACGCTGAATATAAAGATATTCATCATTGGCCATTGGTAATTCCGGGCTCTCACGAACACGGTGGGTTTCACTGGAGCGACATCCGTTCTGTAGCCAGCTGGATGACCTGAATCATCAGATCCGGGGGAAGCTTCTTAAATTGAGGGGTCAAGGTCACTTTCGCCAAGTTTGATGCCATGAAATCAAGACACACCTCACGAATGTCATCTGCAAACATATAGAAATGTTTTAAAGTGTTACTTACGAAAGGAAGAAATGTTATACACTTGTTTCCAATATGTGGATGGTACTATTTGGTTTTTATTATCATAGCTGTAATTTTGAGTCTAGGAAGTCGACTTGGGTCGTTTTCCAGAGGCGTTATACTAAAAAATACGTTAAGATATTGTAATTATTGTTCCCCTGCTTGACGCTCAGGATTAAAATGGGTAAAGCAAGGATTGGTCCGCTTGGAGTCAGTATGTAGTGAATGTCAATATTTTAGCTGCGACAGTCTGTATAGTCATCCTTTTATCGTACAAGTTAGCTGTATGCATGCAATGCAGCCCAAGTCATGATCAGATTGATATACACTTGAAATCGGCACTAAACTCAATACAGGCAATCAACCAATCAGATTATGTACAATGTGTAACTCAATGGTATAGTTACTTCGGGATATTGGATGTGTGCTACAGGATACTAGTATTATATATGCTGATACTTTTTCCCTAGCTTTGATAGCATGACATTTTCACATGGATTACTTCTTAAGTAGTGGATACTTCCTATTGAACAGTAATTGAATTATTCTAGCATTATGATATTGTGAGCGACATCATACAAAAATAGTAATACTTTATGACACGGAAATACACGTGATGACTACGAGAGATATCATTTGGTACTATACACTATCCATAGTGTTAACAGCTCACTTACTGCATAATAATACTTAAAGGCATACAATCACAGATATTTGTGGCCGTTTATTACTAGTTCTTAGCGACAACTAAAAAGTACATTCACTTGACATACATATAATCATGTTTGTACCTTAGGCAAAATTCAATTTCAACAACCTGATCAATCTTAGTTCTTCATCCTTCTTTGTAGTAACGCAAGGGGACATAACTCTCATATATCATGAATTCATCAAAGACAATATCATTATTAGTCCTGACCAATAAGTATTATAAAATATGAAATTTATTATAAATATCAAGTGTTGGGGACTTAGTATACCAGGAAATAACAACTTTGGGGTGTACACATCAAACGTAAATAGTCTCAGACTGAAATTCGTTTGGTCATTATCTAGGTCTATCAATTAAGTTTAGCCTCGTTCAATCAATATTCAGGGAGCCTGAATATATACTCAACAACATTAATTAAGCGTCAGTATCCTTCTTTTTTTGTCATAAATGTATATCTATTTAATGTTTATATCTATTTAATCTAATAAACGTAGAATGTATAAAAGTCTTTGGAAAAATAATGGGACCAGATTCCTCAAACCGAGTTACAAAACAGGCTAAAAAGCTTCTCGACGAAATATCTGCTGGCCCTTAATTTATTTGGTTGAGTATATTTACTGCGAGTTTAAGTGAGTTCCGTGTTTAGCCTCGTTCAGTCAAAACTCAGTGATGCTTCCAGTTTAAGGCACACGTTGAGAAGTAGGGTTGTAATACCCCCGCACATACAACTAATCCAGACACACGCTAGATAAAATACTCATGGCTGTTCAAAGGATGACGCTAAATTGGAACATTTATTTATTTAACATGTGGCTAAAGGAACGCCGTAAGTAGGCCTTGTTATTAAATGGCAATCGGGGCTTGAAGTGTAGCCGCTACGTTTTGTGCCCGAGGTTATTCCTAGGTAGAAGAGTTATGGTTCCTGGTACACAGATATAGTGGTATACATCTGTAATTACACCATACTGATATGGATATGTGTAAGAGGAACCACTATGATCTACTCGTATACATCTGAATACTAGTATATATTGTTGTAGATAATGTGTTGAGAGGAAATGGTATTTTCTAATTGTATATTTCAAGGATTGATTTTGGAGGCGCAAGTGATGAGTGATAATTATACAAAAACTAACTGTTTGCTTCAGTTGCCTCTCCTGTAACACTTTCAGAAGGACCAGCACGTATCAACAATCTAGATCCTTAATCTCTCGCAACCTCTTCCCCTCTCCCTCCCCTATCTCTCTCTCTCTCTCTCTCTCTCTCTCTCTCTCTCTCTCTCTCTCTCTCTCTCTCTCTCTCTCTCTCTCTC
>JAULBP010110374.1:0-10087 GCA_032355345.1 Lepetodrilus pustulosus | reverse complement strand
AACGATAAAAGAAACTATTACTAACTCGCCAATATTCCGTCTCAGAACTTTCAAAATAACGAATGGCCCGAACATTTTTCCATACATTAGAAAAATTGTCAAGATTTCAGCATCTTTTCTGTGACGGATCGCTTGCATAACTAGTAAACAAAGCAGACGACACATTTCCATGAGTACAAGGGTGTCTCGATTACGTGCTATCAGTGATTTGTGATGATGGTGTATTCACAAAGTGTCACAAGGTACAATTAGAAGCTATTCTAAAGATATCGCTGCTATTACTTACGCATGTGAATATATTCCGATTTTTGTTGGCATCACGGCTACCGACGATCTTGCTCTCCTCGCTGGCAAATATAGTGACGTCATATCCCTCGTTATAATGCGGGAAATCGCGTACAAAATGGCTGTTCGGAAACTAATGATGTTCGGAAACTAATGACTGGAGGATAATAAGACAGTATCAGCTGCTAAGTGGTCCGAATATATTATTTGATCCGACCCGCCATTTTAGTGATCCATAATTTCCCCCAAGACATTTGGACTAATTTTCCTCCGAAAAAAGATAAGTCAGCTGAATATTCTTAAACTATTATTGTAGCCTGTGACAAAATGAACATCTTGATGTTCTTACATTTATGCAGTACCGGTATCGCTTATATCGTTTTCTAGAAGTGATTATGTTTCCATACCCTGTGTGACCCTATGATAGTAGCTCGAGTTACAGGGCCCACATTATTATTTCCAGAAATAACTTTGGAAATCACATGGTTAGCTAGAATGTCAAACTTCATTCTAAACCCCAATTACAAAAAAAAATGTAAATAAAATACTGTAATATCATTGTTGAACTGAACAAACCTTGCAGACTAATTTGTAAGTTGAATACAAATATATCTACAGCAGAGATCATAATGTTTGGTTTCAGTTCGGTATACATCTATCATGTCTATGCAAGCACTACACAACAAAAGTATCGTTAACATAATTGAAAGTGCATATCTGCTTTGTTAACCAACAGTTCTCACAAGTGGTTAAAAATTCCTGAACTCAATAATAATTCATTCACTTTAAAATGTATTAACTTAAATATTCTAATGTACAAAATAATCAGTCATACTAAATAGCCAAAAATACATCAGGGACATTTATGCAATTACCCGGTATGTAAATTTGGAAACATGGATATGAATATTTTACACCTGATACTGAATAATGCATGTTGATCAGCTTGTATTTGTTGTTGACACTATTTCTGGTTGTTGCAGGTCATCATGTCTGGGGATGGTGCATCGGCGCCACGCATCATTGCCGTGGAAACATCGTCGGTGGTGACCAATTTGGATGAATCGTCTTCCATGGATGGTGTTGGGGATGATGACGGTGAGACAATTTGGAGAACTTGTAATAATAGTAATAATTATGTGAACATTTATGTTGTGCCAAATCCACACTGCTCATAGCGCTACAGTATTTCCCTAGTCAATGGATCAGTGTGCTCTCATTTCCTTCTCAACTCCTATGGGGAGTATACAACCCAAGCTGCCTTTAAAGCTCTAGAAGGTTTATCATTCACATACACAAGAAGTTTAACTTAGTGTTTCTGATTCATTCATAAAATATCTGGAAAGTTAACCGATAAATATACATGTATGTAACTAGTAATGCACATTTGCCTGGTCTTTACGGGTAACATTTAGAGTATTTTCCATATGATTGAAGAGTGGTTAAATCACGTTTTTGTAAACCATAAGTGTCTAATTAATACAATGTTTTTATGTGCAGATGTTCCAATAACCATGATTAGTAAACGAAGACGGTTGGATGATGCTGAAATAAATGTTGATCAGTCAATCAAAGTAAGTTTTATAATGAAATCTAATCATTTGCTGAGATGATGATTGTCTTTAAATGATGGATATATTCTGAGTCACAAATGACCGTGTACATGCTAATAAAGTCACAATATGTGTTGATTACTTTGTGGTTGTTCACATGATTGTTCAAGACAGCATTCTGCTCTTGACTGCGGTCGGAGGGGAGTCTGATGTGGAATGTCTTTGTTGTACCATGAATAAATACATGTCAATCGACAAATTTATTTTACTTTCAAAGTTGAATTTGTCAGACTAATAGTATATATATTCACGTGGACTCGAAAACAATTTCACAGATGGACACATTAATCAAGTTATTGCCATATTGACTGTATTGAGCATTAAGTATTATGTTGTTTGTTCATTTCAGCAAATACTTTTCAACATTAACAAAGCGATATGCATGCGACTGGAGTCGATTGAATGCAAGATAGATTCAATGGGTCAACGTTACCGCACGATGGAGGAGAAGGTGGAACAGCTGATGATACAGGCTCGGCAAGTACCTGGAGCTTCTCTCTCACCAAATGCTACTGGATCCAGGAGAGGGTTTGTATTCTCTATTCTGATTGCTGTACGCTGTATGCCAGGCACAGTCTGAGTTTAACCTCTCAGGGATGGATATTTTATGCAGATCTGTGGAAATCTACTGATTTACTTGTCTAAGGGTTGATTTATTTGCACTGGATGTTGCTTTGAGCCGGGACTTTTCCGCTGAAATCACAATTGTCTGTTGCCATGTCTGTCCTGTCGATTTACACTTAAAAAATCCATCAATATTAATTCTTTAAACGTCCAGTAATGGAAGCCTTCCTTTAGAACTTACCAGATGAATAGTGAATCGAATTATGAATGTTTCAGGGCTGTGATAGTGGGACTACCTCAGAATGGTGCTAGGTCTGACACAGGTTAGTTGTTTATTTGCAGGGTCGCCGTGTGAACATTTGTGACATGTTTCATCTGTTTAACATCCAGAAACGAGAATAAATGTACTGCAGTTTGAAATTTCTTGAAATAATTGATTTAGATCATACCGTAATAACTGCATTCATTATTATCATTATTATTATTTAAATAATTTACTGGTTTTAGTTAATGAGAGGCATTTTGCAGTTGACATTTATCTTGTCAGTCCATTTGCATCCAACATTCATTCTCATTATTCTCAGCATAATAATATGGATATATTTATTGTCTGATGCTTTTAACCATGACGCTTCCCTGCTGCGACGTAAAGCAATAATTCAATCAAATCTTCAGATGGAGATGGCAGCATTGATGGAAGTGTTCAGAATCTTGGACCCAATGTTACCCTAATTACTCTCAATACTGAAGGTGAGATTAGGCATGATACATGTGAATGAATCTTTGAAATCGCCTTGAAACAACAATCAAAAAAAGAATGAGCTTTTATGGAGACTTCTAAATGTGCAGGAATTCATTGATTGGTTTTCAAGGGAACTTGTTGCAAGATTTTAGTTTTTTTTGTTGTTGAAAAATCTTTATACTGTACTGGATTTAAGTAATGTTTGTGACATGCGGTGTACAATATTTCAGATGACTATCCTACTGGTGTTTGGCTTGGAGATGAATCCAATCAAGAAATGAGAGTTAGAGTGCCGATTACACCAAGGTATGTAATAATATTAAGTTCTAAACTTACTTTTTATCATCAATTCAAGCGTTCTTCATTTCACATAGTTTGACACCTTTTTGATATATCGGGTGGATTTACTTTTTTTAATTGTGAAATATTTCAACAATATTTCTATGATATTGTAACAATTCAGGTTGCACCAAATGGCAAATATCCAAACTTTACAGAAATATTTTCCAGTTAAATTTGATTTAAGCATTATCATAATCGACTATATGCATGTCAATATGTACATGCGTGCTCATCTCACTTTAAACTTGTTTTTCCTTGCACAGCGACCTCCTTCACATTCATTCCAACTGCCGCACGCCCGAGAAGATGGCTCTCACTATGCTAGATTACCTGTTTGACCGGGAGACGCAAGCGTGCTCCAATCTGTCTGGGATGGGCAAGCATGGCAAAAAACAGCTAGATCCTCTCATGATATATGGAATTAGGTGTAAGTGTGTTGTAAAGTCGCCGTCTTCGCGTGTCTCTGCTTTGAAATTGCAACTTTGGTATCGCTGGCAAACAAGTATATAGTCGTGTATGAGTGAAAGATTCCTGGAGTGACGTGAAACGATAACTTGCTCAGAGCAATTATCTGCAGGGCTCTAGAGTAACATGCTCAACGTACAGGGGCAATTTAAATTGCACTGCAGTCATCCTATATTTTAGCATGTAGATTCTTTGGTGCCTTTGCAACTTTGCCATGACTAGCCATGTGGGCAAGTAACTCAAAATATTAGTCTGGAGACTGACATGGATAAAGTTATTGTACATATATATGTTATTTTTGGATTCAACAGAGCTCGTATCATCTTAAAACACTTCTGCTCAAAAATTCTTCTAGCCACTTGCGGAGGCGTCTTTTCAGAAATCATCCCTAGTCTAATATTTGTCTTTGGTAGAATGTCCCAAGCTAAGAATTCTCTTTTCTTCTTGCAGGTCATCTCATTCACAGATTTGGTATAACAGAAAATGACTGGCACCGAATAAAACAAAACATCGACTCCAAGTGTCGAACAGCATTCCGTAGGAAGCAGAGGGGAATGCCATTGATGGTAAAAGCATTTAGAGGAAAGGCGCCTCCAACTTATGTAAATATCGGATCACATTTAGCAGGAGAACTAGGGTGTCCAAGTGATGAAGATTCTATGAGTCACGAGGACTCAGAATTACATATTCATCAGGTACTAAAAACTAAGTGTTAGCATTTTTTTTCTCTCCCAAAATTTCCAATAATGATTCTTGGCACTTTTATTTCTTTCCATGCATGTTGGATTCAG
The DNA here is from genome assembly GCA_032355345.1 of Lepetodrilus pustulosus. Taxonomy (NCBI): domain Eukaryota; kingdom Metazoa; phylum Mollusca; class Gastropoda; order Lepetellida; family Lepetodrilidae; genus Lepetodrilus; species Lepetodrilus pustulosus. The sequence continues at coordinate 5,285 of JAULBP010110374.1, read as the reverse complement.
AAATGAATTTTTTTTCTCGTCTAAATGCCGAGAGTAAAAAAAATAAATGTTTTGTTGGTGACGTCTCTAAGTTTGTATCTGCATGGCATTCAGTGGAGTGTCTGCTTCCTTGCCGTTGTATAACAAACTTAGTTTTCTGCTGATCCGTGTAAATTTGATCCCGTGTGCTCATAGTAGAGGCTTTTTCTCCTCTAAATGATTGGTTGGTATTTCCATACGTTAGGTGCAGGGATGGAAACTTGCCTTCAAAATTACTAGCCTGAATAGTGAAACAAATAACAAATGTTTCCAAAGAAACATGATTTTTTTCTCTATCTGTTAGGATACCGATAGCATTGGGAGAAATGGCCCTGGCTAGTGGGCTAGTGTTAATTTCCATCCCTGTAGGTGTATTTGTTTGTTTGGTCAAGAAGCTTATTGATTGATGTGAACTAGTGAAACCTTCCTTGAATGTTCTGCATGTCATTTGAAGTCCATTCGACTGGTGCTTAAGAAAAATGTGTGCTAATGGCTTTAATCTTTGTGAAATGTCGTTAGAATCATGATATTGTTTACAGGAACTTGCCTGTATCGGAGATTAAATTTACTTTTGTTACATTTTCATCATAATTGATACAGATTGCTGGTAATATTTTGATTTGGCACATAAGAAGAAAAGCATCATCAATTGATTGAAAGATTCCTGCAGTGACGCAAAGCAGAAATTCAGTCGCAGATCCTGAGAATAATTCCTTTACAATGCCTAACTTGGGACTAATATGTGCTATTCCACTTTAGTTCCAATTGTCAAATTTGTAAATGTTCGTCAATTCATCTATCTTGGAAGTTGAAATAAAGTTATGTACATAAGAAAATGTTGATTTTATTCCAGGCGGAGGTAGACAGTATCCAGCAAGCTGTATCCACCATGCAAGGGGAGGCAATTCAGCAGGGCGAGATTCAAATACTCCACGCTACACCCGAACAAATATCTCAGCTCCAACAGGCGCAACATATACAAATACTCCAGGGTGATCAAGTAATAGGGGTAGGTGTATCTTGCCTTTAGATGTAAAGGTATCGAAGTATTGTCTTGCTTTTTTTGCAGCTTGGATAATAACTGGACTACTGGAGTTAGATGTGGCATCCGACCATGACTGCTATGGAAAGGCTCGTTGCAAATGGATGAAAGATTCCCACAGCTACGTTAAACTCCTTATCACTAACTATGGAAAGGCAACTCTTGTGGCATACAAAACTGGGGTGTGTCCAAACTTCGGGACCTTTTGTAAAAAAGATTCCAGGGCTACATTATTTACACTCGCAAAGGAAACAAAGTGCAATCACGAAAGCCCAGTGTTCTATCCGTGGCACAACGTGATGTGTAGCTTCTAGCAACTCTTGCATCGTATCATTCGCAATACAGTATCACATGACTTTTTCTAACCCAAAAATACCTTGGGCTCTGGAGATACCATAAAGAGTAAGTAATGTCTATGCCTAATCCAGCAGGGAGAGGGTTAAGAAGTTCAGACATGTTTCAGTTTGGATAGATGTTGGTAGTACCTCACTATTGCTTATGGCATTTTCATGTCGTCTCCCATTATCCTTTTATGTACGACAGATTTTAACGATGATTTAAACTTATTAACATTAATTATTTTATTTTCAGCAAATTGCACAAGGCGATATGACACTCGGGGATGGAATCCAAGTGGCCACTGTAACTACAGACTCTGGAGAGATCCTGCACATCCAGCAGGCACCGTCGGTAACGCAGGAAGACCCCTAGCAGTTGTCTCCCCTCTACCATGTACTGTGTACATGACAGTGCTTGTGTTTGCTATGACTTTTGATACAGGGCAGCTTCGGGTACAAATTGAATTCAGCTTGGTATGCAGCATGCCGAAGACATGGATTTCCACCTTTACGTTGTAGAAAGTGCTCAAAGGTCTATTTGCAAACCCTTTCAGGAAAGCCATTTTGAATTTATGAAATAGTTCCATGATTTTTGTTGTTTTTTTGGGTCATCTTTAATTGTTATTCGTTTTTCTGGATACCGTAGTAGTGTTCAACATGATTTTCACAAGATTTAATTTATAAGTAATTAAACTTTTTATTATTATTTCTGAGTAATTGAAGTCTCAGCAGGCATCAAAGGTGTACACATTCTTCCAATGCTTTGTTATTCCTACAGAATGGACTCGTCTTTCCCCCCTACAGGGGTCTGGACTAACATATGCCCGACGTACAGGGGAAAGTTAAATTGCACTGTGGGCAACCTATTTTTTTAACATTTAGATGCTTTGGTGTCTTTACAACTTGCCCGATTTAGAGTTACTTGCCCGCATGGCTAGTCACTAACTCTAAATGTTAGTCTGGCGCCCTGTAATGTCTAGCATCAGCAGTCAGACTACATGCCCATCAACATACAGTGCAAAAACTGGACATCACATCTGGTGTACGCGTTACATTTCCACGTCTATGCACATTTGTCATATTTGGATAAAAAAAATAACACTAATAAAACCAAATTTGAAAACTGCCCTGTGACTAGCAAGGTTTGGAGTAATTTGGAAATGATGTTTTCGGGCATGTGGCAATATCAAAGCATCAGAAGGATATGTATTTTGAAGATTGCTGGTCAACACTAAAAGAATACATGATATATGTTCTTAATTTAAATGATTAGAATAGGTTCTCAACATTTTATTTCCTCATCGATTTCACCAAGTGAGATGTGGAAGAATTTGATAAGAATTGTGTAATTCAGTTTCTTCTGTTAACTTTTGATAACTTATAAATCTATTTTCATTGAGAAAACTTTCTTTATGCATTTATCTATTGATCTTATGTATGACAAATTGGTCTTGTAATTTCAATTAATGTTTGTTACTATCAATAGTATGGATGAGTATCGAGTAATCTGTACTGGCAGTATTAATTAATGCTACAAATACAAGTTGTATTCAATGCTGTTCATGTGTTACTGTTTGTAAAATTGTTACTGGATACAATTAATTCTCTGGTAACATTTTCATCTTGTTTGGAGTCCATAATCAATTCTCCATATGTTGTGAATGTGTGTATGGGTCGAGCTTCGTGAAAGGATTGTAATATAGTTTGATGGTATGATTGCAAACGTGTGAGGTATTCCTGCATGAATCTATTATAATCCCACATTTACCTTGTTTTCACAGTGAACATAACAAATGTTATTAGCTCCAGATAATATCTACTGTTCTATTGCTGTGGTTGTGCCCTGCTGCTATATTGACGTTTCATGCTTGCACCATATCTATGAGACAGCCATTCTCTGGTAATATGGAACAGCACACTCACTACACAAAGACTCCATTTGAGTACTCTGTCGCAGTTAGCCACATTTTGTGTTCTCATGATATTATTGGATCTATGAAGTATTTTATAGACAATCAGAGAGCTTGTTTAGAAAATGGATCAAGTCAGGATGTTAGTGAAAGATTCTAGAAAGTGACTCCAAACCCCATTACAAAAAAAAATAATAAAAAAAAATAGAAAACAAGTAATGCCTAGAGGAAGTTGACTGATGTTTAGAAATATAAATTATAATTCTAGGTGCATCAGCTTGACCACAATTGACTGGAGTGTACAAACCCAGGTCGTAAATGGACCTGTGACGTATTGTATACTGACTGTGCACAAATTCAGATGATTAATGCGTCTGACATACTTGACACAAATGGGCGAGAGATTCCCGCAGTGACGTTAAACTCCATAATCACTCTCTCACAGCTGACAAGCCTGACAGACTCCAGTGGTCACCTGCCTTGGTATTCAAATTCGGAAGCTTATTTGCATAGCTAATTAAATGCTAGGACACTATCGAGTCACAAATATGGTAAAAAACCATTGAGACAGTACATAACGGCATGTTATATAAACGGAAATGGTTGGTAGAGTTGAGTTATGTGCATGAAGCATGTAGTCGGACATATTATATGGACACTTCAATTTTTGTTAAAATCTGACTGGTCGGATCAATCATTCATTCATCGATTTGAAAGTATATAGTAGGACATCCGTAATGATTAAAGTTGACAGGTAAGCGGAGAAACCAACGGAGACCTTTATAACTGGGACTGACTACAAGTCTATGGGCCAGCATGAAGCGACAAAATATTACTGGGGTCAAATAGAGCTATGGAACCACAACTGCTCCAGACAATTGGAACCAAGAGTTTTGCAGTGGTATTCGTTTTGAATTCACAAGGAGCGTTCTTGATTAAGTTGTAATAAATTTTACAGATAAACCGGTGTTGCTTTATATATTCATACCAATACATGTATATTAGTGGTACATGTACTTCCTTGCATATCAACGTTGCCAAATGATAATTTGACTAATACTAGTAGGATAGAAGTGAAAACCTATGCACAACTGGCAATTACTCCCATTAATTAAATATGCATATTTTCTATATGGTTGCACAATAAAATAATGCATAGTGATGATTATTTTGCTCACTTCGCCAAAATGAATCTTACTTCTGAAATGTGGACATTCATGCCATCGAAACTGAATAAGTATTATCACTTCATAATGTATTTAACTTAAAGCAATAGATTTACAAAGTGGAGAAAAAAAAGAGTATTAAATAATACCTACTCTATGAAAACCTCGATGCAATGTTTTCAGTATCGATCGTGTCCGAGTAATCTTAGTATTGTACCAGGATTTATGTTCACATAATCGTTAAGTTGACGGTTCATGGATTCCGGAAGTTTTGAATAAATAATGGTTAAGCAATATTTGATAATATAGAGAGTACTAGGCAGGTCTTTTAAAAACAACAACTTGTAGTTGTCTTTTTGCCATCAACAAATCGGCACCAATATGGACGATTTAAAGGAAAACAAAGCCATAAAGTGGTCTTATCTCGTGATAAGCTACTCTGGTGGGCATAGTTTAAAACATTTGTATTGTCAGAAGGTTGTAAAACCATAAATCCGCTGGCTTTAAAAATACCATAGTATATCAACAATAAGCTTCCAACTATAAACTAAGGTTAGAATATTGGTATACATTTTGAGTAACGCCGCTAAATTTACAATTACGTATACCAGTTGTAAATGACTTGATTTTTTTTTTCATGGACATGTGGAACATGTTACCCTGGATATGGTGTTGATATGTGGAAAGCGTTTAATGCCAATGCCACACTGGGGAGAACCGCATGCGGGTGACTACAGATACCCATATCCAAGATGGCGGAAGCAAAAATCAGCGAGTTTGAAATCTCATGTCTTACGATGATTTTGGTATA
>JAULBP010110363.1:0-10088 GCA_032355345.1 Lepetodrilus pustulosus | reverse complement strand
GAATATTTGAAAATACTCCCTAAATCAAAATCAGGGAGTACTGTACTCCCAGGTTACAAATTTTATCTGGGGCTCTGATAATATTTACAAGTAAGCATATCTTGGATAGATCAATGGACAATTTACTATCAAACTTTACCAATGCTTTTGCAAATTCATGCCACATTTATCAGATATTCCAATTCCAACTGTTTCCTACCAACTTTTAACATATGTCCCCCTACCACCAATTCAACCAGACACCGATTAACAGTGAGATCATGCGTCATGCACATTCGCCCTCTAGCTGCGGGTTCATAGCTCCATTAATTGCTCTGAGTACTATGCTTACATTTCTTATAATCTATTGGCAAAAACTATAGCAAAAATTACAAATGCGCTCTTCAGTCTGTAGCTCTACATACTGAAGAGCGCATTTGTAAATTGTATGCAGAAAGAACGGATCAAATCCTATTCGTGTTTCAAAACACTTGTAATTCATTAATAAACGAGGGACAGACGTGGATAATACCATCAACCAATTCATCAACCATTTTGCTTCAACATTGCATACATATTTCCCAAAAGGACATCTCTTCCCTAAACATTAGGAGGGTTTTTGCTACAGTTTCTTTGCCCTCCAGAGTACCAACCAACCAGTATATTACTGTATATTACAGTAATTTACAGGGCGGGTGGTAGCACTGTGGTAGAACATTTGTCTTCAAAGGTTCCAATGTCCCAAGTTCAAATCCCAATCCGGGGAGCCTGGCATCAATTTCCACAAAAGTTACATTCCAGACGAGATATTATCCTTGGTCTGTCAGTTCCAGCCAGTACTCGCAGGTTTTCTGCAACATTCAGCACTACGCATGTTGCAGGTTTCCACCTGCCCTTTGTCAGTAACTGACAAGTCGTGATATCATTATTAGTGAAAGATTCTAGTAGAAAGATACTCTAAACCCCATTACAAAAAGAAAACAACAGTAACACTAAATCGCAGGCAAGCGATATTTCAAAGTATTAAATAGTCACAATATTGTGTCCTGTCTAAGAGTAAATACGCCTAAAAAATGTGTACATTTATGTAAAATGTGCAAGTGCAAATGACATTTTAGCTGTGTACCCTAAATTCGCGGCATTCACAAATCACTTGACTTTTAGTGGATTATTCGACAAACAAATAAGCGATTAGAGTTGTATGTATATTTTGCATCCCACAAACACTGGCTGTATAGCTTGGTTTATCATTCAAATTTAAAGAATGATTGGTGTTTTATATAACCACCCATTCATTCTGAGTGCAAAAGATTATTTTGAAACAGATTTCTACCTGTCAACTCGAAAATTATCCATCGCACAGGTAAAGCTATGACGTCACAGTTTCGTTGTCCTAGTTCACCATGTTCACTTATAAATAGTAATTTCAGATGCACTTTAACTATAAATGCTAATTTAAAATCCTGTAAATAATTATTCTTCATAATATGATGCAAAACTCCTTGAAGTGAAAGGTTTCACGTTTCGCATTTTGCGGGGACGGCATGTCACGTGATAGTCATATGACAAGCTATAAATAGTCTAATATCATAGTAAATTTTCCGTCTGCGAAATCAGCTATTATGCTGGAAGCGGACGTAAAAACCTCAACATAGATAGATAGTAAATTTTGTTCTACTCATTTGCGCAAGTATAGATCATGGATCGTTCACTTCGTGTATATCGGATATCCTACTGTTTGCTAAATTCAACTTTTCCCCGCGTGATCTTTTTTTTTTATAAATGTCTTTATGCCTGTGTTAGTACAGGACATCATACTAAAATTATCTACAAGTAGGCCCTAAATAGTTATTGTACATAGCATATTTATATAAGTAAACAAATTTGTAATAAATAAATACTAGTATAGCTATTTAACCTATCGTTAATATTATAGTTACATGTATATTCAGACTACTAGTATGTAAAGTGCAGTGAAATGGTCGTCGATCTATAGATTTACAATTGAACTGTTCAAAGTAGGCCTACCATCGACAATGATCGCAAAGACAATATTATATGAATTTAGAGACAATATCTGTATTTTGGTCTCTGATTAATTATTGACAGTCAGTGAAATTTCTGCCAAAAATAAATAAATAATTAAAGGTGTAATGGCGCTCGATTTGTCAGTTTGCTTATACTGTAGTAGCTATAGGCCTAGAAAAATCTTTTACAAACAACATGCACAAATAGGCCTAGGGGGAGGCAATTAAGAGCAGAATTTGAAGTTTGGTAAATGGTGCGACCGGCAGAGTGCCCTGGACAATGAATAAATACAATTAATTAGGAGTGTGTTGTGAGTTTTATTTATTTATTTTAAAAAAGAAATTATGGAAAATCCTCATACATAAAAACAAAATAATAAATAGAAGCGTTGTATCAAAATAGCCTAAAATGTTTATTAGACTTGATAACTTGCATTAAATTATTTACGGAAGATTGAACATTATCATGCATCATTTAGTGCCCAGCTGATGGCACGTTTGATCAAACTTCAATAGCGTACTATAGTAAGCATCCCAATTGAGGATCTTTGGATAAGAAATAAATATTTCCCTGTACAGCTATGTGAACAAAATAACTACCATAATTCCTACTTTCCCAATAATGTATATGAAATATGTTAAATATAATTATAGTGTATTCATTCACCCCGATTCATTCATGTATAGGGATGTTTATGCTACGGTAATGCTTCCAGCCTTCCACATAGCCTACTAGTAAACGTAGGATTTATGTAGGCCTATTATCTGGTTTTATTGTTATATGGATGGATAACTCCTCATCATGTGAATTAAAGTTTGCAAGTTTCATATATGGACGCCACCATTTTATGTAGTGAATTTCCGCCGTGGCTAATAGAGAAAACATAGGCTATATACACGTATGACAACATTAGCCTTTTAGGCTATATATTTCTTTCCATTTTACATTATATTAAAAACATGAATTATGGTCGTCGGCAAAGCATTTGAGTGTTCACAAACAATTATATGCAGTAATTAAGATACAGTAATTAAGATATATACATACGATTATGTCCTCTGTGCTTGAAAGTCCGTGCAATGGTATTGATTCAATGTGCCCGTGATAGGTGTGTCATCCCACCGTTGATCGTATACACATTACACATACACCTAGCTGTTATCACGTCCCTGAATGCCTGTATGGTGTTATGGACATTTAACACTTGTAGGTCATGTCGACAAATTAGTCCTTTTTGATATTGTAGTGGCCAGATTTCAATAGGGTGTATTTTATGAGTAATATTAACGCATGCGTGCCCATGTAATTACTGAATGTAATGTGACCGCGAGATAAGCCACAACCGATTATCACAATATAGTACGCTACGTGTAAGTTCAGTGATGTTATCCTATTATAAAGGTCACACAAATTAATTTTTGATATGTCAAATTTGTTGAAAGATATTGTAAATTGCATTGTTCATATCTAATAATTACATAAAATAATTTTAAGGAGACAATTTGGATTCAATAATATCAAGTAATTTACTACGATACAATGAATATATTTGCGTCATCATCTTATATTTGGGATTCAATGAATACTCATATCCCATTCATTAAATATGAATTATTTTGAAATAAACTTGTATACAAGATGATGTACTTTCATACTTTTAATACAAAAGTTTTCAAGGACGTGTTTTGCGGTCCTATTTGTAACTACGATTCTATATATATGGAAGTAGCAAACACGTTTTTATATGGTGCACTAAATGTAACAACGATTTGTTCATCTAAAACCAATGTTTTTGTTCAGAGCGCAAATGACTATTATCATAAAAAAAAAATTCCTATGTGACTTTGACGAAATCATGTTCCAAAAAATATGTATAGGCCAATAGTGCTTTGTAAATACATTTATTATGATAAATGAATTACTCCGAGAATTCAGACAACAGGCTCTGACAAATGTTTCTATAAATTTCAAGTTTCGTGGCCATAATACTTTATGAAAGATGACATCATGAAAATGCTCTGTTCATTCAAAATTAGTATCATGGAATTGTATATATGGTAGATTGAATATATGTCAAATACACGATAACATATATAAAATGCACGTCAGTACTAGTATACAGCTGCGATATGTTTGAATATTTAAACCCCCTTCCTGCTGAATGTACACATACACTGCTGTTTATGGCATCTCCGGTTGCCTGCAGCATGGATAGGGTTAATGTAGGCTTGTATGAGAACACTGAAGATAATTTATTTTGTAAATTAATACCTTGTATGAACGAGGCATGGCCTTCCTTATGTATACCCGTCTCTGGTATGCCCTATCCCCATGATTCCACTTCATGTTGACGGGCATATCGGTGTATGTTTGTATATTGTGTATCTAATATATTGTCACCTTGTCAAGAGGACCATTCACAAACACGACAGAGCTTTCAGAGTGTGATATGGTATCCATCCATATTACGTTATATCTAGAATGAACAATCACACCTTATCATGCTTTATAAATATATCGAGTGATGGAACATACATGTACATTAGCACAATAATATGCAAGTAAAAAACCCAGCCGTGACAGTAAAACGCACATTCAAAGCTGTTGTTGCCAGTGTTCCATTGTATAGCATTACCATGTGTAGGCTTACAGTGCAAACAGCAGTATAATACTAGTGGTAAAATTTGAAGCAACGCCAGTATTTTTTTGGGCCGATGTATTACTTAAAGCAAAGTGTATACTATTTCTTGGAATACAGTAAGTGTGAATGCATAACATTTAGAACCGTGATATTTGAAGGGATCCTTCCACTATTAACGCGTGTACGTGTATTTGATTTCAGTGAAAAGTAAGTATGTTTTGTATCCTTGAAAAGTAGGATACACTTCAAGCAAAACCATAGTACCAAACAAAATTTTGTGAAAAATGGTAGAAAAATGTATATAACAATGTAAGGTACCTTGTTGGAAAAGGTTTATTTATTAGAGTTTCATTATGTCAACAGATCAAAGGTTAATCATTTCATCTCCAAAACAGTTTTTGACATCACTGACACATTTTGTTTCCAAGAAAGTCATCGGGAAGTTGTTAAGGGTAATGTTCTTTATGGAAATATTCTTAAACAGAATTACTTAAAGCGACCTTAAATAAAAAAAAAAAAAATGATGATATATTCAGTGTTGCATCAATTTTTACCTTCAATACCAGGGTATTTATTACAAACTTTCCTCAGAATTTTTGGGAAGTTTAGGTAATTGACTACAGCAGTGCTGTGTATGTATTAGACCTAATGTTGTCTATGTTGCAACAGTTTTCTTTATGTTGAGAACAAAATATTCTAAAATATTTAAAATGTTATGTAATGGACATTATATTTGGAGGAAAAAAAAGCCAATAACCATTGTGCACTATTGTATTAGTCAATAGCAAGTATATGCAGACTTCCAGTCTGTATACATATACTTAACCCTCTCCATGCTGCAGGCAACTGGAGATGTCCTAAATAACAGTGTCTGTGCTTAATCCAGAGAGGGTTAATAATTGAAGATCTTGTACAATATAGGAATGTGATCTGTATTTTGTTAGCCAATGTTGTTAATGAATAGTAAGAATACCATCCTAAATTCTAGCTTTACACATTGAATACATGGCTAGTCAATACACACTTAATTCATTATTAATGTATTCAAAGACAAATGCACATGTGTTACCTGTAGGCAACTTGGTTTTGTTCATTTAGATGAAGCACATCAAATACATACGAGCAAGACCAACATGACTAAGGTTGGGGCTAGCATTAAACAATATTCAGTGTTACGGTAATAACGTGAAATAGAATGGATACAGTATCAGTATTCATGTTATGAAATGATGTAGTAAAAATGCAATAGAACGGTTTGTGAAAAAGCTATTTAGTTACTCACAATATTTCAGCAATTTGTATTTAATAATCAACAGAAATAAATGTTTTAGGCAGATAATCCACTTTTGAGTATTCACATGTAAATCTTTTTTATTCTTAAATATTAATTAATGGCCTAATGTTGGCCCTGTTCAGGAAATATAAGTATAAATAAAACAAGATCATGTTAATGTCTATATATCATGTTTATTGACTGCAGAGCTGAACAAATAATCCCCAGACACTGATTAGATAGGCCGTTCTTCAACACGTGCATGTAATGTACTGTATAATAATTAAACATGGACACTGGCATGCATTCAGTCTGGAGACAGTTATTCAGAAATGACAAGTCAGATGAGTTATTAGAGGCGGATCCAGGAATACATTTTAAGTGAAGCAGACATTTTAGCCAACAAGTGAAGCAAGTATTAACTAGTGATTTTCCTTACCAAAAAGATTTACTAGTTTTAGTTCTTGACTTCTTGTGGCTGCTGATGTTGTGTGGGTTGAAACAAAATGATCAAATAAAAATGTAAATTTAAAAAGAAATATGTTAAAAATAAAATAAAAAGATATTTCTTATAGAGGGCCTGGAAAATCACACTTTGATTCCGCCACTGGTAATCATTACTTTTTGTTGTCCGAGTATCAGGGTCCATTTCACAAAACAATCTCAGCAATATGTAACTTGTTATTCATGTGTATTGAGTGATGTCTCTCCTAGCACTATGCTTATTGTGGAACTGGACCCTAATACATGCACTGTACATGAATTATAATGTTCATGGTAAGTTTGAGAACAGAATTTACATTACAATAACAGAGTCTACAATCCACAAACAAAATCTGTCATATTCAAATGAGTAACATCAACTTACATTACATCACATGACTTAGAATAATTATAATAAAATAGTATACCATCTATCTATTTATCTATTACTATATAGATAGATGGTATACTATTTTATTACAAGTCCTGTGATTACATAAAACTAAAACAATAAATTGCATACAATCAAAACATACCATTGATGTGCATTACACGGACAAAGAAAACCCCATCAATGTTGCATACAATCAACATATACCATTGACCAAAGTGACATCCTAATAAACAAAGTAACTTGCACAACCTGCGCCAACAACTGAATATTAAAGCTAAATTTCTGATGATACATTAAGATGATACATTTCATTTTTATCATGTGAATTATTGACGAGATGTTTCCCACCCATTGCTACTGGCATGTGAATAATATTGAATGTTAGATTGTCATCAATATACCAATAGAGCTTATGGGTAGCAGCACGGCAACCAAATACTTGATGTCAATGTACAAGTCAACAATAAAACACTTATTTTTTTGTCTGTAACCGATTTTTCTTTTAATTGTATGAGTTTCAAAGACACGTTGTTTACAGTAGGTATCCAGAACTGAGTTTAAATGCTATCTGTATTCAGAAAAACTGACATATTGAAAACTGGTGAATGACTTTTATCCAAATACAATTGAACATAAATGAGACCTCAAGTATAGGTATGTTGATTCCTTCACCAGTGATCAGTGATTCTGATTTTGCATGCTGATCGATCGCAAATCAATGACATGACATTGGACATCAATGACAGGACAACGATAACACCTAGTGTACAGCTGGACACAGGACAGTTAACATCTAGTGTACAGCTGGACACAGGACAGTTAACATCTAGTGTACAGCTGAACATAGGACAGAGATAACATCAGGGGCGGTATCCTATAAACAGCTTAAGACAAAAGTCAGCAAAACACTAAGTTTTCTATGTTGGATTAGTCTGAAGTGTTAGACAGATTCAATAAAGTTTGGCTAAGCCAAATACAGAAAACTTGATCAAAATAGTTTGATAACCATGTTTTTTGTTGTTGACTGAAGTCAATTAAAAACTTACGCTGTTTATAGCATACCACCCCTAGTGTACAGCTGGACATAGGACAGAGATAACATATAGTGTACAGCTGGACACAGGACAGAGATATAGAGATAACATCTAGTGTACAGCTGGACACAGGACAGAGATAACATCTAGTGTATAGCTGTACACAGGACAGAGATAACATCTAGTGTACAGCTGGACACAGGACAGAGATAACATCTAGTGTACAGCTGGACACAGGACAGAGATAACATCTAGTGTATAGCTGGACACAGGACAGAGATATAGAGATAATATCTAGTGTACTGCTGTACACAGGACAGAGATAACATCTAGTGTACAGCTGGACACAGGACAGAGATAACACCTAGTGTACAGCTGGAAACCTATTCAGGGTAGGTGTACACAATGTTTAAAGTAGTAAATTGGCCGCTTTGTGCTAACAGACAAGTACCGTATAATATGAAAGCACATTGCTCCTAACAATCCAACGGCAATAACAAAAATGACCACAGAAAGCCATTGTTAATTTGATTACCCGATGGTGGCTAGGTAAATATCATGTAGAGGTTACGGTATTAACTGTGACCAAGAAAAATGTGTTCATGAGATTGGGAAATGTAAAAATATTCATCTGTGTCATGTGATGCAAACTATTACCTATTTACTATTTCTATGCTCAGGCATACACAACTCTGCACACATTTGTCACATCCATAACTATGACAATCAAGGATGTCACAAACTTGGTACAAATACAATTACAAAACAATACAATGGCATTCTCCTAGAAAAGTCCTGTTGAACAGAATCTTGTTACTTCATCATAGTCATGACTGACAGCAGTGGCTCGATTTCTTCAACTGGTTCCTTGTGATATTTTAGAAAAGGAATTTGTAAAGATAGCAGGGACATATACAGGTAATTGTTTTCCCAAAAGATCTTGTTATAACTTTCAGTCTATTCCTCACCCATCATCAGCTCTGCTATAGTAATTGTCCTAGTCAATTGATAAAAAATTCAAGACTGCCAAGACGAATAATTTTGCAAAGAAAAATCAATTTCAATCATTATGTATCATAAGTGATGCTTAGATCTGCGGCGTCATAATTTAATACATGTATACAACAGGCTACAGTATCCTAGCAACCATGGTGATGAAGCTTACCGGGAAAAAAGTCAATGTTTCAATATGGCCACTTTGGCACCCATTAATAAGACCAACAAGCTGTTTGTAACAAATTCATCTTACAATGTGTACACTGATTATTCTAGATGCCAATGTTAAGAGGAATTAAATGTATACAATTGGCAGTGAAAGAACATTCACTTCAAATTGTTAATAGACACCAAATTGTGCATGTCTGTATTAGTTCTGTTGGTCGTTGAGCAGATGACATATCAACACTTTACATATGCCATTTGCAAACAAATTACAATATTGCATAAGTAAGTATCGTAACAGATTCAGTAAATATTCAGCATTTGAAGATCCTGAATGATTCCAGTCACAACAAATATGGAAGTTCAATAATGCCAAAATATCGCGACCAACCACAGGCCAATATGGACACTGAGCTGTTGTACTTCAGAGCAGAGGTTACAAAGCACTGGTGACAAAATCCGAATGCCACCAGGATCCAATGTTATTGGTTGGCTGCCTCACAAGCATCGATCCAATCGCTGTAGACGTCAATAGCTTCTGACAGATCTGATTGCTGGTCAAGGAACAAGACTGTTTTGTGTGTGTTGAACATTATAATGATATGTGCCCAATTTCTCGAAACAAACATAAGTTGCTACAACTAAAGTCTTATGTTTTAGCATGCTCTCCTGACAGCAATAACACATCAGTCTGTTATACACCGTCACACTATGAGGGGTTTCGTGTGTTCAACATTATGAGGAATTTGATTGGTTCAATTCTTATTAAGACTTATTAGCTGATGGGTGCAAGCTCAAAACATCAACATCCAAAACGGTGCACGATATTCATGTACCTTGTATTTTTAAGTAATATTTATTCGGAAAAACTTCTGGGATCCACAAACAGCAAACTTAATGGCTATCTGAACACGTCTACCAGTTTTACATACAATCATTACAAGACAACATGATAGACAACGGAAAACAGAACGTATTACATGGAGGTTTGCGGAGAGCAGGTGCTATTGAAATATATAATAATTGTTTACTATTTATTTGGAAATCTGTTGCTTTTAGTTAAAAAGTTATGAAATTATGAGAATATTTTTTTCA
>JAULBP010110352.1:0-10090 GCA_032355345.1 Lepetodrilus pustulosus | reverse complement strand
ATGAACAACTTCATGAACAAGTTCATGAACAGTTCATGAAGTACCATTTGTTCATGAAGTGTTCGTGAAGTTTGTTCATGAAGTTTGTTTGTGAAGTTTTCTTCATGAAGTTTGTTCGTAAAGTTTTCTTCATGAAGTTTAATTCATGAACTACCATACTTTGATTTCCAGTGTAATGTAGGGTCTGAAATATAGCAGCTGTCAAAGTATTCTCGTATATCCTAGAACATGTCTATATCAAGTGATTGTCGTGCTATAGTTATTGTTTTGTCATTTTGTTAATAGACTTTTCTTTTATCAAGTCCTTTGCAAATACTTGTAAATTACCCAGTACCGGTAATTGAAATATGTATATTTATTGTACATAAATCATGTATCTAATGCAAACAATATTGTCTTTTATGTTGTGTAAGAAATGAAAAATGTATGTTCAACCTGTGCCAATCATGTTCCATCATGTTCTATTTGTCATCATATGACTATTTAACATTCATGAACTGTTCATGAATAGTTTGTGAACTATCTTCATGAACTGTTCGTGAAGATTGACTGCATTGCCCAATTGTTGATGGTCAACAACAACAATGACGGACTCGGAGATTACAAAATATTTTAATATGATTTCATGTTTAAGCTCAAATTCTATATGGAGATTTGTGATGATACCTTTGAGTTGAGCATGAAATCATACTGAAAATCATATTGTAATCTCGGGGTCAGACCTTGACAACCGATTATAATGAACATGAAAGGTGCATTGACTGCCAGTAGGGGTAACTCTGATCACATTTTGAAACCGACGTCTGTGCAAAACAATTCAAGGGACAGCATGCACTGCAATTAGCTCAAGATTTCTCTAGCCTTCCCTGTTGACCCACATACTATTTATTTTTATGATATGGTATGGTATACTCATAAAAAAAAAAATAGCATGCTTATGGTCAGTAGGTAAGGCTAGAGGAATCTCGAGCTAGCATTGCAATAGGATATACCGACATGGGTGTGTAGTTGACCATTAGAAGAGTGTGGTCAACGTCATTACAACAAGAAATCAGCTCTAAAAAAAATATATAATATATTAGTAGGATGTGTCAGATATAGCAACAAGGAAAAGTGCCGACATCAGCTAAATAAATATTAGTAGCTTATGGGATGTGTCCATATCTAATAATAGGATGTGTTCATTTTCCAGTAGGATGTGATAATTTCTCAAGAGGAGGTGTTCATTTCTAACAGGATGTGTTCATATTCTGTTCACGTGCAAACACAGAGACTTGTTGGTACTTGTTGGCCAACTGGGATGTGTTTCACTGACAACTGGGATGTGTTTCACTGACAACAGGGACGTGTTCTGGTGATTTAGGATTAGTATGTTTTTGTTTTGCGTGAGACATCGTTACGTCCACTGATACGTGTTACTGTATAACTTGCAATGTGGCGACAGAGTGAAGACTACGGATGTCAAGCGGTGAACGCTTTCCTCCTCGTCTGCCTCATGGTCGCCTTGCTCCGACCCCTCCTCGGACGCTGCGCAGCATGGTGCATGAAAACATCCGGTAAATACCTCCCGTCATGGTATGCATTACACAAGGGGGTCACCTCAAAGTCATGGTAGGAGGACGTCACCTCTAGGTCATGGTATGCATTACACAAGGGGGTGGGAGGTCACCTCAAAGTCATGGTATGTGTTAATAGGAGGGCGTCACCTCCAGATCATGGTATGCATTACATAAGGGAGGTCACCTCAAAGTTATGGAATGTGTATAAGGCATCACCTCCAGATCATGGTATGCATTACATAAGGGAGGTCACCTCAAAGTCATGGAATGTGTATAAGGCATCACCTCCAGATCATGGTATGCATTACATAAGCAGGCCACTTCTAGGTCATAGTATGTCTTAAAGGTATGAATTACATAATTTGTATTTTATTATTTTTTGTTGGTATTGGGGTTTAGAGTCACTTTCTAGAATCTTACAATGATTTTTTTTTACATATTACATAAGGCTTCAACTCGAGGTCATGTATGTGTTAGATATGGGGGTCACCTCAAAGTCATGGTATGCGTTACTTAAGTTATCACCTCTAGGTCATGGTATGATTACAAAGGTGGTCACATCAGGGTCATGGTATGCATTACATAAGGGCCGGGGTCACCTCTAGGTAATGGTATGTGGAACATATCATAAGGGGTTGCCTCTAGGTCATGATATGCATTACATTAGTCTAGGTTATGGCATGCATTACATAGGGCGTTAACGTCTAGGTAATGGTATGTTCTACATAAAGGTTTGACTCTAAATAATGGTATGTTAGATAAGGCATCACCTCTATGTAATGGGTTGCATTAGGCAAAGGGTTACCTATAAATCACGGCATGCATTACATAAGGGGTTACCTCTAGGTAATGGTATGCATTAGATAAGGGGTCAGAGGTCAATGAAAAGATTTTACAGTAATGGTATGCATTTTTTTTATAAGGAGTCATCTCTAGGTTATGGTATGTTAGATAATGGGTCATCGTGCGAAATCGTGGTCTGTGAGAAATTGTAACTAAGTAGCAGACTCTTAGCACAATTTATCACAGACCTTTTTTGTCTTTTAAGGAAATAGGGCAAAATCTTATCTCCTGACTACACTGTAAGTCGCTGTAAGTCGCTGTATGAGACAGACTTACCATCTGTACACCACTTTAGATAAAAGTGAGTAAGTCAAAATGGAGTTCAACGTCGCTGCTGGAATTGTTCACCCATTTGCGACGATTTAGATGAGAGGTAGCAGATTATTGCCATCAACAGCTCATATAATACTATTGGTAAATATTGGGTTTGAGGTCACAATAAACACCTCATAATGGTTTGGGTATATATAACAGGTCAGGTCATAAAAAACATCTCATAATGAAATGGATAAACCAAGGGGTTGGAGGACACTATAAACGATATTCTTTCATGTCGTTAATTGGTATAGTTACCTTCTTGTGCATTATTTTAGAAATTGAATAAAATTTGATTATTTGGATAGAATAGTCTGTATAGCTCAATCCAGACAAAAGAAGTCAGCAAGGAGAATGATGAAGAAATTGTTAAGAAAGAATGATGAATTATATACATGAAACTACTGCTGAAAATATAAATATGACCTATATAACCTGAAATGTACAAAATTACTTTACATAAAATCAGCAGTTAAACTCGTAACTTTTGAAACAAAATGTGTACAATTAAAGTATTGATTGATCCAAATGGTAAAACAATATTTTGAAAAAAACCCAACATTGTTTAAAAAAAAACAAAAAAACATCGTTCCATTATTTCTGTAACCATACCATGAAAATCTTGACAATGGAAGATAATGGTAAAAAATATATATATTTCTGAATTTTAATTTAAAAAAAAAACCCAATGAATTGTTCGATAATTTGTGTGACCGTACCTGGTATATCCGCGAATATCTTGACGGACTTATGCATGGTTTTGTATGCCTCATTGACATTTCTCTCCACTTCCTCGGCGTTGATGGAGGTCAGGGGGTCGTTGTTCAGACTCTCGTTCCAGCGTTGCCAATCGGAGACGGTGATCCACAAGTTACGGAACGGTTCAAAGTCCTTGATAAGCTTTGTCAGCTTGTCATACTAGAATAACAGACACAACCTCGTGACGTGCGACCAGCTATTGCTAGGCATATGCTAATTCTACAAAGTTAGGACATTCATATATATATATATATATTAAAAAGAGGGGTACATTTATCTACACATTTATTATGACCAGGTATTAATCACCCTGAGGTTTCTTGTCAAAAGTCCCAGACAATGAAGCTCAAAGAAATTAGATACCTGTTCTCAGTATAGTCAGATCCTGTTACATCGACAACCTCCATTACAACTGTTTCTCAGCTTACCAGTCAACTTTCAACCAGTACGGATTTCCTACTTTATACTTTAACTCAATCAAATCAAAATATACATTTATAAAGCGCCGGTATAGTTGTTTGGTTCACCAGTTAGGTTTTACCAAAAAATGGAAGTGTCCAGTATCATAGTGTCTGACTATAAAACTATAAAATGGCTACACTATAAAATGACATTATTTACTTCAGATGCTATAGCTTGAGATGTGGTATTGCCAGGAGAAGCATCAATGGTTGTATTTGTTTACATGTCCATTATTGGGGCTGATGGTAAATTGATAAAGGACTGTAACATGGACATGCAAATAAAGATTACCACGAGTAACTTAGAACAGGTATAATATTCAGGGATGAGCTTGATGGCTTGCCATGTGCAATTAACATACATTATAGTGGGTATATGTAGATATAACAATCCATGGCTGTTGTACATCTTAAGATCAATTTGAATACCTGTACCCATTGAGAAAAAAAAAAGATTTTGAAAAGAAAATTTAAAAAAATTGCAATTAACCCTCTCCCTGCTCTTGAGGGCATCTCTCATTGCCTGCAGCAGGGAGAGGGTTAAAACTTGGTCATGACAGCGGAGTAAAAAAAATTAGTATTGAAATTATATGGAAAATCTTCTCATGTCCACCGCTCCATAGAAGAATCGTAGCGCCACGAGAGTCGTAAAGTTCTCCACGTTAAC
Organism: Lepetodrilus pustulosus; assembly: GCA_032355345.1. Lineage (NCBI taxonomy): Eukaryota > Metazoa > Mollusca > Gastropoda > Lepetellida > Lepetodrilidae > Lepetodrilus > Lepetodrilus pustulosus. The sequence goes on along the minus strand of JAULBP010110352.1, from coordinate 5,486 downwards.
TTACATGAGTTAAAGCACTCGTAGCCCGACTGATCTGTGTGATCGGGTCCGAATGATAATTTACCATTTATAGGGAGTGTAAGTATCGTCTGTTGTTATTTCCCACGACAGGTGAAAGAAGTCTTGCTCATGACTGTATTTTTGTGACATCACAATGTATTGTTGCGCATTTAGATATTTTTAACCAGTTCATGTCACCGGATCTTATGTCTACTTACACTCCCAATTAAATTTATTTTTAATTCATGATTGAAATGTTTTCAGTACTTTTACAATATGGATAAATTATAGGTATCAATGTTTGCTTTACCATTTGAAGTAAATAATGCCAGATAGGTATATATATGCAAATATGCAACTAATTTACATCATGCAATCTACATGTAATACATGTACATCAAAGCTATACAGGGAGTACATAGCAAAAAATGAAGACATCAACATAAGCATACATATAGATGTGAATTACAATCTAAATTATCTATTGTGTTCACAGCTAGATTAATATATACACCAGGCCCCCGTTTCACGACAGTGTCCTAACTTTAGGAGCTCCTAACTTTAGGACTCAGTTTCAGTTTTATGTCGATTTATTATGAAGGAATAAGTCTTATGACGTCATCGTAAAACGTTTGTTGCCAGGTGATGACTGTTTAGGAGCTCCTAAATAGTTAGGACACCTTTGTGAAACTGGGGCCTGAAAGGTAACATTCATTTCCTTTAATAGCGAAATTACTTAAAAGTAATATAGGAATTTAGTTTTCACAATTTTGCATATAAAGGAAATGATTGTAGAAGTGGCCCATTTTGAATGAGTGGAAGTCAACACCTCAGACAAAAACATCCTCCATGCATGGATCTAATACACCATTACTAGGTACACCTATCCCACATGCATGGTTCAGCTAGTACACCCACATTAAGTACACCTATCCCACATGCCTAGATCAGCTAGTACACCCACATTAAGTACACATGGAAGCCAAATTTGGTGTCTCTTGTTAACAATGATTACCTGCCCTTGGATTCATCCTGACCAATCAAACACTGTCAAGACACCCAACCATTTCCAAAATGTTCACATAAATTTATTGATGAAAAATTGAGTCTAGAACTTTTAATACAAATTTTAAAAGATTTTTATAGAAATAATAATACATTTTTGTGTGTGTTTAGAGCCGCTTTCAAGATTTTTTCACTAATATCACGGCTTGTCAGTTTAGGGTAGGAGGAAACCAGCAACATCCATAATGCTGAATGTTGCTGTAAATCTGCGAGCACCGGCTGGTACAAACAGACAAAGGAAGAGAAATAATTAAATCAGCTACAATGTATCCAAGGACTGATAATTAATTAACAAGAAAAACTTGAGTAACTTGAATATGTACGAATGTGCATGAGAATTAAGCTCTGAGAGACATTGAAAACTGAAATAAAAATAAGAGCTAATAAACACGATCAAGAAAAATAGTTGACTCCATTCAAGATGGGCAAAATATAAAACATATTAAATAACATTGAGTTAAATACTAAACATAGAAGCATATATGGAGTATGATATGCAAGCAAAGAATACATAGTATCTTTAATAATGCATGCTGATGACATCATGAAAAAACAATGCGCTGTATTATGTGTTCTGGTCTATGAACGAGATATTGACGCAATGTGAATGTGCAATGATTAGAAAATAAAATGACTGTTTTCTACATTACTCCTGAAAAGAAATCCATTGTTAGAAAAGTTTAGTTTTATTGGATTTTAAAAGTATGTTATCTTTTTCTTCTGATGTCAAGAATAGGAAATGTTATTATATTGTATTATTCTTTTCAATATCTATATAAAATGTTACATGTAATTGACTTCATTTAAGATTTTGCCAGTATCTATGGGAAATTCACATTCTATGACAATATTATTATTATTGCTATTATTTTTTATTGCTTTTATTATTAGTAGTAATGAATATATTTGTTTTATGTAGCTTGTATACAGTTAATGGAAAAAAATAGGTTGTCCAAACTTTGACCAATCAGTAAATGACTAACTATGGTACATGTATGTCGTATACAAGTTGTTTGAAGACTTTTGTTGACGTAAGTTTATTGATAATTAATAATTTTATATCTAAACATAATACAGCACATTATGTGATTATATACACAAATATACAATGATATTATATACATATGCTACATTAGAGATATAGGAATATATGAATATTTTTTTGTGTGTGTTTAATATTAAACTTCAAGAATGCAAAATCATAAAATATTAACGAGTATAAAACTTCAACAGAGTTAATGAGTTGTGCTTAGATGTTAACATTTAATTCGCTAATAATTTTTTAAATGTACTCCATAGATGTATGCATATGGATGGGCTCGTTAACATTTTATGACGCCAATATGTCGATAATCCACTGGACGCTAAAGTTTAATGACACTAACATTTTATGATTTACAGCATATTGAAAAGCTTATTTTCAACTTTTTAAAAACATGAAATATTGAAAATGCATTCTGCATTCTTGAAGGCAAGTCAAGCAAGAGTGACAAATGTAACACATCTAATTATAGATTGTGCAGTGGATTTTGTACATGCATTTTAGTTCTGCGTTGGAAAGCATCTATGGTACACCTAGGTACCTGGCATCATGCTTCATGCAAAGCATTACGTACATCACCATTAGCTATGATTTACGGTAAGCTGCGATACAGCATGCATGTGAGAGGTCATGTGTAAGATGTGTGTGTGTGTGTGTGTGTGTGTGTGTGTGTGTGTGTGTGTATGTGCACGTCTGTGTGCATGCGTATGTGTCCGTGCCATTGCATGCAGTGTGGCCATCTATTAATAAGGCGAAAACATTGACAAAATATGTGCATACAGTATAAGGACAACTATGCAGCTTTACGCGTGAGCATTCATGACCACGTGCTTACGAGAAGTCACGTGACAGTGCAATATTGCCGTGCACGACGGGTCCGAGGTAGGATTTGTTATGGTAGTAAGATAGATCAACAATCCTTGAAGGACCTTGAAGACGACCAAAGAAAAAAACACACAAGTCTATTCATCAAATCTTTGGTAAACTCACAATCCTAACAAAGCGAAAATGGCTTTCACAAATAATTCCCCAGTCATGTCAACATTGCAAGACTTGAGATTTACATATATCCCACAATGCAAAGCTGTGACTCGTGGGATTATTCAAGAACATGCACTTCTCGTTTCAGTGATTGGTCAAGTTTACTTCAAGTTCGTAGAACAGATTCATGTAAGTGTAAAAAAATCTGTGTGGGTTAAAAATGAAAACATATGAATAAACCAAATGTTCAAAATCCACGATGCACTATTTATATCTCTGGTCAGATACTAATGCATAATAAGCTTAAACTTAGAATGTAAGCCTTAAACTGAATTCTTGTTAATGCAAAATAATTATTTTTGTGAAGTAATCGTGATTTGATGTTATTGCAGTCAGTGAGTAAGACTGTGAGCATGCGTCTTGGTTCGAGACATTCTCCAGAGAAATATGGTAGCAATGTTATTCTAACATTCCCATTCGTTTGACTAGAATAAAATTGATGCATAAAGAAACTAGAAACTATTTTTCTCCTTACTATTTTCCTAAATGGACGTTGTTTCTAAGAATGGAATATGAAACAGATAGATAGCAGTATGAACCAGAAGAGTTGAAATCATACACATAACGTCAAACAATCCTCAAAACCATGTGTGTATCATAGATGCAAAATCTGAAAATAAGGTATTATTGATGAGTTCATATAACATCTTGTAATCCATGTTTTTACCATATTCTAATGGAAAAAACCCCATAGTTTTCAGCCACCTTGAAGAATTTTCTGAAAGAGATCGTGATATTCCATTAAAAATATGAACAGAAACATTAAAACAGCAGTTTCCAGTCCATGTGACCTAGAAGTAGATGCTGAAAGAGATTATGATATTATTATTTTTGTTAAGAGAAAATTTAAACTCTAAATAATATATCAGTGCCAAATTTCCTCTTTTTTTAAATTTTTTATATTATTCTTTTTTTTAAATTAAAAACAAAATCATATCTAAAATGGAAAGGGTCCTTTTAAAAAAAAAAAACCCAGAATACTCTATATAGTAAACTGTATGTAATCTTGAAAGCTTTCTGAAAGAGATTGCGATATTAAAAATTAAGAACTCAGAAGTTTTCACACAGTAGACTCCATGCCATCCTGAATGTGAGACATCTGGCAGGCGACAACTCACGTTAGATACAGGAAGTCCGAATAGTCGCTCTCTTGTGTTGTAAGTCTGAGCCATGATCTGGGCGTCCTTCAGTTGCTTGTGGACTCGGCGGACCTCATTACCGATCTCGTGAGCCTTGCTGATGTCTGTGTGTGCCGCCATTCCGGCCACGACCATCTGTAACACGAAGAAGTAAAATGTTGGAATGATGCATCGAAGATCCTTTCAAGCTCAAGCTCAAATGTTATATGGGGATTTGTGAACAAAACCTTGAGTTGAGCATGAATTGGTACTCAAAATAGTTTCATAATCTTGAGGCCTGGTCGGGCAATTGCAATCACATCACCATCTCATCCTACCGGGTACCCATACCTGCAACGTATCCAGGCGGTCCTCAAAGGATGTTTGATCGGACAGCTGCAGCTTCCTGAAGCGCTCCTCATCCTCATCCAGCTGGGCGTACGTCTGTTCCATCTGACGCTCGATCTTGTGGGGCCAGCCGATCGCAGTCCACTTGGCATTGAAGTCGTCCGTGGACAGGTTGTAGTAGAACTCTTCTATCAGCTCATAGTCATCCATAGCCTTGTCGATCAGTTCCTGAAAAAAACCCAAGAAAGTATTTCATCATATATTGTTTTGAGATGACCCCCATGTTTTATTATACGGTCCCTACATGCATGCACCAAATGTGATGTAAGAATAAAATAAACCGAAATACAACTACTACCGCTAGTGGGTTTGTTTGCTTAGGGCTTCATCCGAGAAAAATGGATGTAACAATTACAAGTTTACTTAGTTTAGTAACAAAAATATAATGAAGAATAGATAAACAATATATGCTATTGCAGTGCAGTTATAAACCTTGGTTCATCATTACAGGCATTTACTTGTAACAGGCATACTGCAACTGTCAGCACTGCATGTGTTGTTGTCTTATTATTAGTTGTAAAGCATACAAACCTGGTGGTCCTTCAGCTTGTCAGGGATTGTTTTCATCCATTCCTTCATCTCTGCCAACTCCTCCACACAATTTGGCTTCTCGTACAACTTTCTGCTGAATGCCTTGAACTCCTCACAAGCCTGATTGTAAAATAAATTAATAAAAAGACAATTAATAAAAGTCATGATCATACAGAGAGAAAGAGAGAGAAAGAGAGAGAGAGGGAAAGAGAGAAAGAGAGAGAGAGAGAGAGAGAGAGAGAGAGAGAGAGAGAGAGAGAGAGAGAGAGAGAGAGAGAGAG
>JAULBP010110341.1:0-10091 GCA_032355345.1 Lepetodrilus pustulosus | reverse complement strand
AATAGCGTCGTTCTCAACGATATTATTTACCTGGAACAGTCGCAATTTAGTACACTTATTTATATTGAATTAGTGATTTTCCAAAATCCAACAATCCGTTTTCAAATAAACAAGAAACCGGAAGTTCTCGTGGACATTCGAACACAAAGAAGACAAAGGAACGTACCCGTTCGTATTTGTTAGCTGTCTGGTCGTATCGTTGTGTAGACTGAACTCTACCAGCCCCCTTCTCTAGGTAGGAATCTATGATTTCATCCACTTCTTGCAATTCGCCATCAGAACACTCCGTAGTTTGTTCAGAGGATGCTTGTGGTTGTTGACGTTTTGAGGTCATTCTAGAAATCAGATTAATTAAATAATGAAAGCCGTTGATTAGCTGGGTATCCGTCCTCGAAGCTCTCTTATCTACTATGAGACCATAACGCTCTCGTAAGTGCACTAGCGCCATGTGGTAGAGATCGCTACGAGAGTGGTTACGGTATCGTAGTAGATAAGAGAGCTTCGAGAAACGGTACCCTGGGTATTATGTGATCACGTCTCTGCCCGATAACTATAGATCGAGACTATTCTGCGCGTTGAACTCGTGAGGCGCGTTCAGGCTGCACAACCTTTCGCTACATAGCATATATCGCGTAGTATTTGTAGGAAAAGTAGTGTAGTAAATGTAGTAAATGTAGAACGCATCCGTGGTCTTGTGTACACAATGGGTCAAGGTCCTCCAGTGATGACTGATCACAGATAAGAAGGTCAGCTTTATGGGATTTTCACGTTAATTATCAGTCACGCTATACTTTGAAGTCGACTGATGGAACAATATGCTCATTCACGATATATTATGTAAACTGTGTAACACCAATGCCATCGGACATGAATACCAGTATATATTCTCTAGCGCACAGATATATTTTCATCGTATGATTAACACTTTATTAGTTCACCATATTAACTGATTATTATATAATATGACATAGACATTATGAGTTTTAGAAACTTTCTTGAGTATGATGTCCTGCTCAATTCAGTTTGTTCACAAATTCCCATACATAATTTTAGTTTGGGATTGAAATCGTACTCCAAAAGTTTCGTAATCTCTGGGCCGAATACTAGTAAACGTATATAATTAATTGCTTCGTTAATTCCCAGTTTCACAACAGACGCCATTTTTTTATAATACCCACTTCACCTAACAAAAGTGTAATCCCTACTGAACAATGTTACATGGTGTGGGAAGACACCGTTTCATTTATCGCTGAGTGTTGCTGGAACGTATACCGGTATATGACACGATTCTATAACACATGTAGAAAATTGTTTTGTGAAACGGGGCCATGAACATATATAATAGGCTAGGTGTTTGATGAATGAAGGCTACGGTGATGGTAATGCATATTTGATCATCCTGAGCTCGTGTGGCTAGGTTGTAACTGAGAACACGAGTGGATGTTTTAATTAGCACGGTCTTGTTTAATGATTTATATTTTTTTGTTACTTGCGAAGTTATCCTGAAAAAAACTACAGCAAATCTCACAGGTCATGTCAATAGTACAACTATTAGGACATTCACGCATCGACCTACAGATCGAATGCCTGAATGGATGCTTGTGAAATAACCACTTTATTCATATCCCTGTTCGTAAGCTTCACTATCATGTAACTGTACTACTAGGACTATGAATAATAGTGCTTGCGTGGCAGAGTGAACGTAGCAAAGACTAGGCCGTATATACATAGATTGTATTAAATTAAATTGGAAATGTATATTTCTTTTAATACAATATGGACGCTTGCTCAGAACAATTGTAGCCACTCTTGATTATTAGTATTAATTTTGCTAGCTGATACAAGTGTTATATAACCCTAGTGGCATGAACCACTTTTATCGCTTCATTATTTTTATTATTACGATATCATCAAGAATACACGTGCCTAAAATTTAATTTGCAATCAATTGTAGCTACCCATGTTCTGTTGTCTTAATGCGACGCCTCTCATTATAAAGTATACTACGCAGTGAAAACATATGACAGTAAGTGAAAAATTGGAAAATGTAAAATGTGACAAGTAACGATCATTACCTACAGTTTGAGTATCAGATGGGTCCGACCCTTTAATCTTCTTATAATAATTAGGTGTCGTGCGTCCAGTGTTTAATTTCGACGGGGTACTCCTTGCTTATAATTGTATACAGTCCCAGCGGAAGTGCTTGGGGAATATTCTGACCTTTCCTGATTTAACCCCTGACCCGGCGTGCGTTCAGGATGCGGTATTTTTCTATACGAAGTGCTACGAAGCGCTGTACAATGACCGTTCAGCCAACACATGTAGTACTACCTTTTACTTCGGCTTTTGAGCCCGTAGTGTTTTGAATGAAATAGTAGGAACAACCCAAGGCATGAAGTTAATGGACTGCACGCATGCGCAAACCGATTTCCTGCTATTCTCCTAGTCAATCGTTCTGCCAGCGACTACTTTAAAAAAAAAAAGTAGCGTAGGGAAATGTTTAGAAAAGTAGCGTACTCCGAACGCAACCAGGGGTGCGTTCATGCTCTGGGTGTCGTTCCTCCGAAGCTCTCATATCCACTGAGACCATGGCGCCTCCCGTAAACGCTCACTCGCTATGTAAAAGAGATCGTTACGAGCGCCCAATGCTCTCGGGGTAGATACGAGAGCTTCTAGAAACGATTCCACGGAACAAGGCTAAATAAAAACCGTAATGGGGTCACCAGCTGCTTGGCTTGTGATGACGATACCAGGGAAGATTACAGTTAGTTTATACAGATGCCAACTTCAATAGTGAAATGGATCAGTATTTGCCTCGTGCGTTGTACTGTTAATACAACTGACCATATCTTGCTTTTGTCTTTGTGCAAAATGTGTTTTCAAACTATTAAGCAATCGATTACTAGAGTGCAATTTCTTTAGGTTAATATTTCGTAAAACGTTAACGGTATCTGGCTTATTATAGTAGCAATATTTATGTCGACATATATACCACACTCGCGTATATGCATATTATCCATGGATGGCACGTGAGCTAACTATTGATCGTTTAACGGGAGTAATGATGTAGCGTTATTACCATACTTTAGAGCAAGGATTTGGCGCATACAACTACACACATTATTACTAATTGGGTGTTATATAATAATAATTGTACATTTATAATGCGCTACTCCAATGTGGAAAGACACATGCTTGAAGCGCAGAATACTAATTGGCGTTCACATTACTACCCTGGTCAATGGATCACTGTGCAATCAGATTCCATCTCGACTTCCTGGGGAGAATACATCCAAGCTGCCGTTGCAGGAACTAGAGGGTTAACATTCACATCACCATCTCTTCCTACCGGGTACCCATTCTCTGCTGGGTGAACAGAGGCACCATAGAACTAAGTCACTTGCCTAAGTTGACACCACAACCTTTTCAACTCGTTTCTCTGTGTGGAACCGGATTGAATCCTAGATACTCTCAGGTTATGTCACCCTTCCAACTGCTGTCCGCGACCGAGCGTGCTTAACTTGCAACCTGAGCGGTCTACCAAGTCTATGAGCGTAGCATCATTGTGCGAAGTTTGCCGCTATATAAATGTTCATATTTTCTCCTCCTCCTCCTGCTCCTCCACCTTCTTCTTCTTCTTCTTCTTCTTCTTCTTCTTCTTCTTCTCCTTCTTCTTCTTCTTCTACTTCTTCTTCTCCTTCTTCTTCTTCTACTTCTGCTTCTTATTCTTCTTCTTCTACTTCTGCTTCTTATTCTTCTTCTTCTACTTCTTCTTCTTCTTCTTCTACTTCTTCTTCTCCTTCTTCTTCTTCTTCTTCTTCTACTTCTTCTTCTTCTCCTTCTTCTTCTACTTCTGCTTCTTATTCTTCTTCTTCTACTTCTGCTTCTTCTTCTTCTTCTTCTTCTACTTCTTCTTCTTCTTCTTCTACTTCTTCTTCTACTTCTCCTCCTTCTTCCACTTCTTCTTATTATTATTCATCTTCTTCTTATTGTTATTAGTATTATTGTTATTAGTATCAGTATTAGTAACTCTTAATTAAGGGGTGGATCTTACGCTTTACAAATAAAACGCGTTAACATGAGAGTACATTCTGATATCAATCTTAAGTGCATCGGTACTGGGTATCCTTTCACGAAACTCTCTTATCTACTAAGAGACTCGTAGCGCTCTCTTAGCAGTGTATTAGCTATCGGCAATGCGAGCGATACCACTCTGTTAGTGGATAAGAGAGTTTCGTGAAAGGTTACCCTGGACATTACATTATTAGTAGTAAATCATTCGTAAAAGTACTCGCCACCGAACAGCATTAGATTCGGCAGGTAAAGCACTCCATGCACGAGTCCTCTGATGTTGAGGGATTTCCCTGTGTATTGACGACAGTAGAAAGTGACGTCTCTACGTCTGAACAGACAGCCGATGATTAATACACAGCTACTGAGTCTCTGTGTTTGGCTTAACAGGCCGAACCCAGATTTGTATGATGTCTATAAGTGCTGATGGACGAAAGATCTTTAGTCTTAATGGACGCTGATAATCTCGTGTAGAGAGTATCGTTTCACGAAGGGGTCGAACTGTAGTCCGGTCGCAAGTCCAGACGTGCACCATACTTTTGCTACAACAGGAAGTGACGTAGAGCCACCTCTTCATTTAGGCCTGGGCTGTGTTAAGGCTGCAGTACATCTGATTACGAAGAGCTACATCCCAGCCGACACATCGCAACTTACGATGTCGATACGATGTCGAAAACACCTTGGTTTTACATCACAACATCGCTGATGTCGTTTCAACATCAATTTAGACATCGTATCGACATTCTGCCGACTGGGATATATAGAGAATCTCAACCGAATGTTTTTTTTAATACCTATACATGTATAGGTATGATGATGTATATACAATTTTTAAATAACGATGCATACAATTTTGTGTGAATACATATTAAAAAATCTTAATTTTCTTTCATCAAACTCTTGTCATTCTATCTGGCAATTAAAGGCAATAATTTTGTCATAAATACAAACCGTTCCTTTACCGCCACCATAATGCATTGATTTAACAAATAAACGCTGCAACGGAGGGCTTCTCGTACCTCCACTAGGAATATGTAGGTTACATGGGTATATAACCAAATGCGTTATTATGGGTACTTGAGAAATTCTGACCGCAGCACTTAATAAGCTAATTGACGGAGTACAAGTCATACTGGCGATTCCAGGGTGATGTATATGTATTAATAATAATATGTAGCAACATGAATGGGAATAAAAAAAAAAGCAAAAAGTAAAGAAAAAATAATAAAGAAAATAATTTAATACTTGAATGCCACTTGAATAATACTTGAATACTGCAATAATATAGGTAGAGAAGAGTGATACATAAATAGCACAGTGCCTAAGTCGATGCTCTCTTTAGCGTAATGCATTATTGATCACCATTAGATGAATACATATTATAGCATATATTAATAGAACATTCCCAGATCACACAGGCATTAAGTTACATCTTACAGCATAGCAACTCATACTTTTCTTGCCAGGGAACGATTAACTCGTGATGAAATTAGTGGTTTTATCTCTTTTTATCCCCAAAATACTGCGTGGACATCGTCATCCAATGATAAAAAAAAAAAAATATGTACATGTATGTACCTTTGTATTTGTCATCTGATAATAAAAACTAAATACTACTACTACTACTACTACTACTACTACTACTACTATCACTACTACTACTACTACTACTAGTAGTAGTATTACTACTACTACTACTACTACTACTAATTAGTTATCATCCTTGGTCTGTCAGTACCAGCTGGTGCTCGCAGGTTTACTGCAACATTCGTGATGTTAGTGAAAGATTCTAGAAAGTGACTATAAACCCAATTACCAAATAATAATAATAAATAATAATAATAATAATAATAATAATAATAATAATAATAATAAAAAAAAAATTAAACAATTGTTAAAATAATAACCCTTCATATTGCAGAATAAGATGGCATAACTTATTTGGCGCTCCGTTTTTTAGTGTGCATGAAACGAACGCAATGTTCAATGACAACCAATACGTCTAAGCTATTTCTATTCTTATTGCTCGTGCAGAGATAACATCGAGACAGATGTATAATATATAACTGGAAGCAAGGTACAAGCACAACCAAGTTAGTTCCATGTTAAGATGCTATAACGTTTCCATGGCTACGTACAAAGTAATCATTGCAGAATATACTGGAAATATATACAATGTCGCGAATATCGTGTTCCAGACTTACTGACGTAATAGCATCACCCTAAAGACATTCGCGAAAGACAATCTGCTATACCTCGTAACTTGTGAGCTATCCTCTATAATTCAACATGGCTTTCGTAAACAGGGTGGTTGGTCAGGTTGCAGTTTCTTTACAGTTCAACTCAATTAATGCGGATAAGCATCTGGGCCATTCATTTGACGGATTCCATGCAGTGCAAAGTTAACTCACGTCTTCAATGAGCTAGCTATAAGTTACGATGCAGATAGGTGATGAATGAACAACAATTGTATTTTCTTTTTCATTATCCTTCGCGGTACCTATCTGAATGAAAAAGAATTAAGCACAGTTGTGAAGACACTTTTTACAGGCATGCCGAGAATATTTCGACTTTATCAGCGGGGTTTGCACGAGGATATCAAATATAGATATGCTTTTACCACAATATCCGGTTTTCTGTGTTGTTGAAGTTATAGTTACTAAAAATAACATTTAGATATCGATATGAAAGTCAGGGTAAACTAGAGGGGGTTGAGGTTGGGGGCTGGGTAGAGGGCTGATATATATTAGCTACGGTGTTATAACAGTACCGAGCGTCATGTCAAAACAACCTCGCTTGGGATGTTTACTATCAGAATGGAGTTAATGGGTACCAGGAAGGATGAGATGGACATGAGAATAATAACACTGTAGCGCCTTCAACGGCAGTTTGGATTGTATACTCACCAGGGCGTTGAGAAGGAATTAAGTGCACACTGATCCATTGACCGGGGTAATAATGTTATCGATTGACACATTATTATTATTATTATTATTATTATTATTATTATTATTATTATTACTAGTAGTAGTATCATAATGATGATCATTATTATTATTATTATTATTCCATGTCTTGAAGATAATTCTCAATCTGATTATCCATATAATGAGCGTATACCTTTAGTGGGTCCTTAAAATTTCACTTACAATCAATCGTTACAACTATTTTTATATAGTCGGAGCTCAAGATTATCCACCATGAATAATATTATTCAGCAAATCTAGATCTCCAATGCTTCTCAAGGTTCCTCTTGTGTTCTTTAGAGGCATGCAATCACGGATAGTGATGCTGGATTAGTTCTACAACTACAACTGCAAAGGGCATACAATTTACCATACATGGCAGAAAATGTTGACCAATTGTCCAGGCATATGACCCCGTTGTGTGTATATCTTCTTCTCATGACATGATTTCCCATCACATCTGATGCACTGATACCGCATCGTCGTATCTTACCTCAAATATTAGTGAAGATAAGCCCCCGTGCGCGACAAGTCTACACACACATATAAAGAGAGAGGGAGAGAGAGGGAATGAGAGAGGGAGAGAGGGAGAGAGAGAGAGAGAGAGAGAGAGAGAGAGTGAGAGAGAGAGAGTCAGTTAATCCCAGACGAGATTACAGATGATTTTCCATTATTCATATAAGCAATAATGGTATTTTGCTTGATTAACCATACATCTTAATACTTTAAAATTAATTAAAGTATTAGATTAATTTAATAGCCAATGAAGGTATTGTAATTAAAAACTTAAGATTAATTAAAATATTCATTTCAGTTATATGTTAACAGCGATCAGCTTCTATAGTCCAGCTTGACATATCTTGAGTAATTGTTTTCGGAATCCGATATCACTAGTAATTGTTCTTTTTAGTCGTAAATAGATATAACCTAAACTTGATATTAATGAATATAATCACATCAGAAACATCAGCCGTATTGTTGATATGCATCTACGAGTTATAACTGATATTTATATCATTACCAAAGAAAATGCTACTGTTTAAATACATCTATTATGATTCCTAGAAGCAGAAACAACTGCCAACGCTCATCTATTGTTTTCTTACTATAGGAACATCGTTACTGTTATCACACTCCTCTCGGTTATCTTGCGCGAGGCTTAATATAACGACAACAATAGTGACCTGCACTTCAACATTATCATTCTCTCCTTGCAGGCTTTTATCTTCGACCCGCCTCCTACCGGCAACTACGGACACTACTAATCAGACGAGCGTACTACTAGGAAATCATCACTTGAGTCTGCTCTGTTGAGAGATGAGCAGCCTACTAGCGCTGTCTGATTGGGACTCCGCCTCGGCTTTCCCGACACCTGCGCAGTCGACGACTTCCGGTCACATCCGCAATCAGCGACCTCTACATCCGGTATCACCTCGCCTGGCTGCTCCGAGGTCCGCGTTTGGATCGTGATGGTTTCTTGTGTAAATATTGCGTGGATTTTAATATTGACCTTGGTAGATGTGTGGGTGATGTGTGGGGGGTTGGGGTTTCCGCCCGGGGGTAACCTGACGGAGCCCTGCCCCAAGAAATGCGTGTGTACCGAGGAAACACCGGATATCCGGGTGGATTGTACGGGACAGAACTTGACGGTGGTGCCAGCGAACCTGAGCAGAATGACCACACATCTGTGAGTACTTGTGTGTTGAATTCCCTCGTGAATTTTATTGCCGTTGTATAATTGAACCATTCACCGATATCATTATCGTAAAACCCACTATTCAACCAATTGATATCCATGATATCAATGTGGCCTCTGTTGTCCTCGTTGTCTTTCTCGTATACATCTTCTTAACCATCACCATTGTCGTCATTAACATCATCATCATCACCGTCATCATCATCATCATCATCACCACCACCGTGTCGTCTTCATTATCATCATCGTCATCGTGGTCATCATCATCATCATCATCATCATCATCATCATCATCATCACCACCACCATCACGGCTACCACCACCACCATCTTCATCATCATTATTGTTGTCATCGTCATCATCATTACAATTGTCGTCATCGTCGTCATCATCGTCGTTGTGGTAATAGGTATCGTCATCATTATTACCACCATCATCCACAAACACCACCACCGTTATATAAATATTGTCCTCATTTTCTTCTTCCTAGTAGTCGTCATCATCATCATCATCATCATCATCATCATCATCATCATCATCACTGTTATTACTATTATTATTATCATCATCATCTTCATTATCTACTACCACTACCTTTACACAACATTTACATAAGAAATATTATCATCAATTTCTTCTTCCTAATCGTCGTGATCATCAAGAAGATAATGACCATCCTCCAGTCCTCCCCTCCTCCTCCTCCTCATCATCATCATCAACATCATCATCATCATCATCATCATTACAATGAGGACCATCGTCGTGTCTCGTCGGTCTAACAGGGTTCATATTGCGTAGCTATTTACCAATAGATTTCCAATGAATAAAATATGTTTAAATCAAATATTCAAAAAACTAATCTTGTCCTAGCAATTCATCAACGAAATTATCAACGTCGACTACATCGTAAAAGTAATCATTTCCTTTCTCGTCAATATGCGTATGTTCTCCTTGTCATGTTCATCAATATACAAGACAGAGGTCTGTTACTTACTCTCTGTTTTCTTCCTATGATGCATCAAATAACTGGAATAGATCCCCTGGAATAATAGTTAATGTGATGTTCCTTGGACTAGTTGGTGACCTACATAAGACCTACTGACAATTAACGCTAAGATATTTATAAATATTGACATATACCATCTGTAGAATATAATATTCGGAGTCTCTCTTATTGAATGTCCTTGTTTCACTCCAACCACTCATTGAAAATGACATTTAACTGTGAGTTCGTGTTATAATTAGCATGAATCTTAACGCCTTTCTATACGGTAAGTTGCCTTAAAGGCATACAATCACGGTTGATAGATCTAGATAATGACCAAACGAATTTCAGTCTGAGACTATTTACGTTTGA
>JAULBP010110330.1:0-10091 GCA_032355345.1 Lepetodrilus pustulosus | reverse complement strand
ACCGGTATATCAACTTTTGAAACTCTCCCTCCGACAAACACTCACAAAAGCAACAGGGACATTCAATATTTATTCTATACCCGTGAGTAAACCATTTGATAAATGAATATGATATATATTCACTTCAGCTTCTTCAAACAGGCTTATAGTTGGGGATCATTCTTATAAAAATGTTTATACAACATACTATTGAGGAAAACTATACACCATGGCTTGGCTCTTCAGGGCTGTGCACATACGTAAAGGAACAACCCAATGCATTTACACAAACACACCTCTATTTCCTTTCACAAAGCCTATTAGATGGCACTGACCCAGAGCTGGAGGTCACACGAGTCCGGGTAGTCTGACATAATAACGATTCACCAACGGATGCACGTGGATAAAACCGCTTTGAACGAGCCGAATGTGACACCAGCAGATGTCAGGGAAAGGGAAGGTGCACCGCGACACGGAGAGGAATGTCGACATCGAGACCATCATATCCAATTCTGACAATGTTGACATCAAGGCTATGACAAATTCTGACAATGTTGGCATCAAGGCTATGACTTGCTGAAAATATTGGGATTCTGACGGCTGACATCGAACCTATGACAATTTCTGACAATAGTGGCATCAAGGCTACGACAAATTCTGACAATGTTGGCATTGAGACATTGACAAAATATCAAAGTTGACATAAAGTCTATGACAAATTCTGACAATGTTGACATGAAGACTACGAAAATGTTAATGATGTTGACATCCAAAGGCTATTACATTTTCTGATGATGCTGATACAAAGCCTACGACAAATGTTGACACTTTCGACATCCAGGTTATTACATTTTCTGACAATACTGACATTAGTCCATGACAAATTCTGACAATGCTGACGTGAAAACTATATGACAAATTCTGATAAAAGATAAAAGAAGCAATATCAATGTTAACAAATATGTCAGTTGCTTTTTTTTAAGCATTTAAATTTAGCTTGGCAACTATTGATATTGTTTCTCGGTTTTATTCTAAATTTTATTTTAACCAAGGTATGTTTACATTTAGTTGCTATTTTTAAGTCAGTAGCATTTACGTCCTCAAACTGTTTCAGAACCACGGAGGAGATGAAAGGTGGCGCCTGCAATTAAACCCCCGGATACAGGTAAACACGGCGTAGACGTGTCAGGGGTCGCAATTACCTGAATGTCAGCAAACAGGTCGGACTACAACTCGGAAGCTGTGAGGACAACGCTGTGAGGACAACTCGGAAGCTGTGAGGACACTCAGCCGCTCAGAGACACCTGCTAAATGAGTCCATATGTAGTGAAAATTAGGAAACTAAACCTGGAAATGTATACACCTAGTGTTTGTTGGCACAGTGGATAGAGTGAGTGCTTGTGTCAACTGGCCAGTCTGGGTTCAATAGGTGGAGGTGTTTTCTATTGTGGGTGTGTTTGGTTAGCGTGTATCTCTTCTGTTTGTTGGAGGTACCTATGGACAGGTTTTATAGATATGTTAAGACTTGCAATGTATTCTATGGAAATTTATAGAACATGCACCAAGAGAGGTTTTAATGGAACAGAAAGCTACCAAAAGGCCAGATAACTTAATCTTAAATTTCAAACTACACTTGCAATCAGAATTGTAATAAACATGCAAAGATTCTCAATTTACTTGCAGTCCTGAGTACTTTGTTTTTGTGAAGAAGACATTATGTTATTTTTTTCTTAATCCTTTCTAACTTTTCCATAGATCTTGAAATCATCAACGATAACCAATATACACAAAATATCCATATAACATGTCATTTTTACCGAATTCTTTCTAACTTTGGCACAGATCTGGAAATTGTCAACAATAACCAATATATACAAGATAAAATACATAACACTTACAACAATATGTTATTTTTATTGATTTTTTTTTCTTTTTCATAGATCTAGAAATTGTGAACCAATACCCAATAAAAACAAGATAAAATGCAAATAACAACAATGCGTTTTTTTACTGAATTCTTTCCAACTTTTTCATAGGTCTAAAAATCGTCAACCAATAGTCCAATACCAATATAAACGAGATAAAACATATACAAAAACATTTCTATACGATATATATTTCCATAAAGAACACTCTAACGATATGGTTACATGGAATCTCTCTTCACGACCCTATCCCAATACAGCTTTCTGGACAGTGCATTAATCCATTGAACGGTCAGATACACATGACATAAAAGCCAATCTTAAAGCAACAAGCAAGAACCCCCGTCTTTACAGTATGGTTGTAAACAACTTTCACCTATGGTACTCATATGGCGTGACTGCCAGACCCGTCCGACATATCCATACTACAATATACCATGTACGCTGTTCTCAAATCTCTTGTATCTCCACGCACACCGTACTGAAATCTCTTGAATCGTCAACCCACGGAGATAGCTGAAGCGTGCAAATTTCGAACAGTGAAGATTTTTCACCCCGGTGAGCCTACGAGACCTTGAATACATGAATAACAAGCTGCCTTAAGTTAGTCAGTCGATCGGGTCGTAAAGCCATTCCCTTGAGATACACCCGGCCTACCTGAATGTATTAACCACAGCTTGGCAAATCAATAGAACCAGGCCTACAAGTATATCTAAGGCATGTTATTATTCTCGTTAAAAAATAAAAAATTAAAAAAACCAGCATTGATAAGAATTTCATAGGAAATATTAAGCCTTCCAAGAATTCAGAGTAGTTTCCCTTTCATATTCCATTATATGAAACATTAGAACCTTTATACTGCTTACTAGTTTGTTGTCAGTGATTGAATTATGATAAGACTTTTTTAACAAGTCTGGCAACTTAACATTACATAAAACTTGATACTGGTATAGGCATGGCAACAGACAATTGTGATGTCAGCAGAAAACAAACCAGAAAACAATCTGGAAAACAAGCCTGTGGTCTAGGGACTGAAGACTGTCCAGGGAAAAATAAATCGATCCCTGGACAAATAAATCAGCAGATTTCCACATAGATCAGCAGAAAATTTACCTGAAGTAAACCTGGATCGTTAAATGTTCCAGTAATTTTCAAATGCTGCAACAATATCATATTTTCATATTACTTACATCAAGCATTAACGTTAAGCTATATAGCTAAATGTAATCAGAAACTGGAGATCAATAACGGAACACAAATCATGACTCAGCTGCATAAAAACCTCCAATGTTTATTTTGATTTGTATCTAAACAGAAACAATCGACAATACAATCCTCAAAAAGCCAGTGTCATTCGAACAGGACAAATTTAGACGTTCAATGAAAGGTGTAAATATGTCAGTTCCAAAATTAGCCTTCCTGCTCTTGTCTCTGTGCACACTGTTAAAAGCCTTTTCTAACATGACCACTGTGGCTAATGATGAACTCAAAGCAGGTGTGGTCAACATAAAAGAGACAGACAATCTGTATCACCCTACTGTCCAGTCTAACCTGTCAATCAACTGAAATGGACAAGGGTCTGAGTGTCCCGAACCCCAATAAAACACTGGGAATGAGGCGGTTGTCCGAAGCAGTTGTACGGTACTTGTAATCCGGGCATTCACTCGGGGAAATGAGATCTTTAGAAAGGAAACTTTTAAAGACTGTGAAGGTAAAAGGAAGGTTATGAGGTGGATTTCCGAGTTCTTGTCCTGTTCTTGCCCTGACGCCTGGTCCTAACCGTCTTGGAAGCAGGTGGCGCCACTGTATGACTTGTCCTAAGAGACATTAACACTGTCTATAAAGAGTACAATGAAAACTAGATCTAATTACGTCATTAAAATTGAAATATGCTTTTAAGGTATGAACTGAATTAAAACTTCCTCTACATGGGAGGAGGTCAACCTGTGGCTAACCGTTCTAACCTGAATCTTGTTATTATTGGGAATCTCTGATTGACACCAAATTAAAGAAGGTTAAACTTAGGTTTTTTTCCAAGCATTTACTGAAAGATCCATCAGGTAAACTGTAGGACAATTTTGATAAAATTCGAAAAATAAATAAAATAAAATAAAAATAAATCAAAGTCAAGATATAAATATCAAAGTTGCATGCAACAATGAATTATTTCCCAATAGTGTTATCTCTCCTGTTGTTACAGTCATGTAACATAATCCACCAGTTTGCTGTCTATTTCGAGTGTCAATATCATGACAATACTCCAACCCTTATCATTACCTCTCTACTTCCAGCTAGGATTACACCTACATTGCATCACTGACAGGAAGTAACTCAAAACCTGGAGGTGTCACTTTTCACCACCAACATTTGATCAAACTTAATATTATTTTAATTTAATGGTAAATTGTGCATCGATATTGTGCCAAATTCACGATCGATTGCATGCTCTTAGCACTACGTTATCAATTTTACTGGTCATAGGATCAGTGTGCTCATTTCCCTTCTCAACTCCCTGGTAAGTATATAACCCAAGCTGCCTTTCAAAGGCACTTTTTATTGCATAAATCAACCACAGATCTATTTCCTGTATTAACCCTCTCCCTGCTGGATTAGACACAGACATTGTTCTTTAGGGCATCTCCAATATAGGGAGAGGGTTAAATTGAAGTAAATATTGTCTAAATTCGAACAGACCATGTGCTTTGGAGATGAATTCAAAATCTCTGTCCAAAGCATTACTTAGATGTTTAACGCAAACTAGCATTACTTAGATGTTTAACGCAAACTATGATTCAGGATCTCCAGCGTAGCCTCAGATGGAGCCAATTACTGACAATTACAGGTAAAGTATGAGGTGGCAATTACTTCTGATTGATCAAGCGATTTGCAATCAGGAAATTGGCTGATATTTCACAAACTGTGGTAACAATTACAGCTCCATTTTCTTTCACGGTTTGATGGGGATAAGGGATGATCACGTAAACGGTCGAATCTAGGTGGAATCGTCGAATATTGATTTCTTCTTTAACGAAGAATATGCTATGTTTGTCCAAGAACTATACAAAGCTGTGTTACCTGTTGGGGTTTTCTCGTATATACTCAGGTAGAATAACAGTAAAATAATGCTACCGTGACGTTAACAGTCGGGTAGGTTTCAATATTTATAGTCTCCCAAAACACAACTTTAAACACAACTTTCACCAATGATTGAGTATTTTTGCCAAAATAGTTTGGATTATCTGCCAAGTTGATTCTTCAGGGTACCGTTTCACAAAGCTCTCAAAGCTCTCTTATCCATCATGAGGCCTTAGCGTTCTCATAAGTGCGAGTTCAACATATATTAAAGATCGCTATGAGAGTGCTTATGGTGTCGTAGTAGATACGAGAGCTTTGAGAACCCAATACCCAGGTGTGTATTTGGTTACTTTTTCTCTCTCTGCATTACCAACTAGGACTGTTTGTACGGAACCTTCCCGTTACAAGTGTAACATTTAAAGAGCTTTGTGCTGATAATTTGACATGATGCTGATGAGTAGTTGAAGTGTAACCTACACGTATGACACGACTGCTTCTAAAATACATGCAACAGTACAACATCCTGCAGCGCTTTATAAATTATGCAGCTAATTTTTTTCGGATTTTGTCTGCGGTTGTATTTGCAATGTAGATGTGAAAAGCGACATTGGCGTTGACAAGCTAGTATCATCATCTTAATAAAAGGTACTTTCTGACACAATTGTGATAGGATGTGCTGTCTGTATCGTGGCAATGTATTTCTTGGTCTGTAGGTACAGTGCCCCCTCAATATAACACGGTCTGATGCACTGCAGATTCTGATATAATGCAGGGTCAGACGTGGATCCCATTTCTATTTTCGTTATTTCCCTGTAATATCATACAAGGTGGGTACTATAATGCAGGGGTATGTCGTAGACCCCACTTCAATTAAAAAATAAATAAATACATGTAGATCTAAATAACAAAGATACTTAGAACTGAAAGGAAGAAGAGCAATATGTCACACCCTACCAATTGTGTTTTCCATCTAAATATGATACAGAAAGACATCCTCATTTCTCCTATCTTCATGACTAATATTAAATTGTATTACGATAATACATACTAACATGTAGTAAGTTATCATAAAGGGATCACGTCTAGATAATAACTATACTGAGCAGCGTTTTGTAACTTTTCCAGGTGCTTATTTTTTCTATCATCTAGTGAACATTTCCCTTTCAACATGTTCAAAGAGTGCTATATTATTAGCAAATTTCGAACACTATCTAACATGAAAGCATATTGAAAATAATATACCTATAAAAAATAGCCTGTGTTCATTATTTGATTACCAAAGATAACTGTCTATTCAGAAATGGATAGTCTTACATTTCAGTAGCAGTGATTCATCCCATGACCTATAACCCCTGACCCTGTATTATTTATCATTATGTATTACATGGCATGTGCAGGTGCCCTGTTGTACATATACACCCTGATATTGAAGACACCTTGATATTGACAACCTTGATATTGACAACCTTGATATTGACGACACCCTGATATTGACGACAAGAGCTGTCACACACATCGCCCCAAGTGATATCTACATGTAGTGGCGATAAGTACAGTAATCCCAATCTCTAATTGCAATCCCACCCTCTTAGCTAACACAAGTATCTGGACATTGAAATATGCACCTTGACATAACAGAGATAAACAAATAGGGTCAAAATGACGTAAAGGTTTGGTATTTGCTTGTCTGTAATTATCTGATTATGGATGGGCGTCAGTATCATTGTGGTACACGATCGTAATCATTTTCAGACTGGTATTGCATCATAAAGGAATTAAATACGCTTGCATTAATTTTGTCCCAGGACATACCTCTTGACAATACTGTATTATTTCTTAGAATATGAATGTATCATTCTCAGGGAGTGGAGAGCACCTGGTTTGCGCTCTCAGATTCTAATGTATTATGAAGGAGAGGCTATATATTAACAATCTAAGCCATTGCTTGCTAACTCTTTGTTGTAATATATTGACACCATGTTGTGCATTCAATTTAAATTTGTTTTAAATTTGTTGCTTCGTAAAAGATAAAATGAACAAAACTAAAGATAAACAAAAAGAAAAGGAAAACATGTCAATTCAGAAGCTCAAAGTTGTAGTAAAACTCTTTAGCAAGTAAGATAATGTCATCGTAAGAAATGTCAGTAACTATGGCAACTGTTCTATTGTACTTAGTGGCCTATATTAAATTAAAAAACTGGAACTGGAAAAAGAATTGGAATCTAAAACTGTTCACGTTATCTGTGATTTCATAGTGATATACTGATAGCAGTTTTTCACCAATGGGAAAATTAATGAGGAAAACAGAGTTTTCTTTTCACAGATTTTCATCATGCATAAGAAACTGTGCCGTGCACTATTTCTTAAAATAAATACTACAGTTATTTAACCCTCTTCCAGCTGCAGGCAACTGGAGATGCCCTAAAGAGCAGTGTGTGCATAATCCAGCAGAGAGAGGGTTAAAGTACACTCATACGAGCATTGCCGCCAAGCTAATTATTTCAAATGTAAAGCTGCTGGAAATGGAGGTTAACATAAATAATTTATCAAGAATAGAACTCGAAGCATGAGCATCATAAGCTAGCACTTTCTCCATTGAACTCAAACATTGAAATACTCCTCAATCGCACATCAACCAACAGCATGACAATTGCAATGCAACATGATATTGTATTTGTACTAAAAAAGGGAGCTCTCGAATCCCTTTCATCTTGTATATCGTTCTCACGTTTGCACCTTGAGAACAAAAGTACACACCCTTGTAATACCTGGGAGCTCTGTAACCGGTCTATAATCAGGTGAATCATAGATTGCTACCACAATACCCAGGGGTGACCTCACTAAGCAGAGATATACGCGCCACCCCAGACAAACACCCCGAGCACCCACATGCCTGCCCAGCCAGGATACAGAAAGTGGGGTGGCTCAGATAAGTCAGATCCCGTTAAGCTAGGATTCTCACCTCATAGAGAACTTAAAATGTTATCTACATTTTTCCAGAGAGATGTTCAGTGTCTTTGATAGTGAAAGTATAAATTTAAGAGTTTTGGAGTAGCTGATGCATTGATTGCATGACTGTTGTTGGAAACGGCAATAATATCAAATGCTTACAGATTAATTAACCTTCTCAAAGCTGGAGGCATCCAGAAATGCCCCAAATAGCTATGATTGGGACGTCAGTACGGATACCAAATTAATAAATAATTATTATTATAATCAAAATTTGTAATATTTTCATAAACATGAAAAAAGAAATATTAATTTCCAAAATCTGCGGAATATTTTTAATATATACCGACAACATCAAGCTTTTGGCTATTTATCAGTTTTATTTTGTTTATTATTGGGATTTAGTGCCATGTTCAAGATTATTACATCATGACTTGAAAGCTTAGAGCAAGTAGAAAGCCGCAACATCCATAGCACTAAATGATGGACCAAATATGATAACTGCATTGCCATGGTAGGCAGGAATTCTATAATGATTGCTTCTGCAAACATTGATGAACTTGGGGCATTTGGCTCCAAAGTTCAAGCATTCTACCATTGTCCTACCACCCACTACTGGTACCATTTCATACAAACGATTGACCCACAAATATCTTACAATCATTTCATATGTACCGCTACACATGATGACAAAAGCAATATTTCTGTTACACAGTCCTCCAGGTCAGCAATAAGTATTCAAGCCTATACGGTATGATCGGTTTCCCCATGGCCTAAGGCGCTGCTTAAATTTCTGCTTCATTGGTCCGTGGTTGTTAATATTCCAGAATACCATCATTGACACGCTTGTCACCCTGGGCGTTTTATTAATCCTTCCTACAAGACTAGTTGTTATCCTTGGCCTTCCAAAACCACAAAGCCTCCACTGGAAAGACGAATGGTTAAACTGATAAACATGTTAAACATAGGTGTGTGTATGTGTTTGTTACTCCAGCTTTAGTGCAGTTTTACATAGCTGGTCCCCTGGATACTATGAGGGTCGAGTATCAGTCATTTGATCCTTGAATTACTCATAAAGAACTGGATTCAAAGGATATACACTGGATATCTGGTTAATGATAATAGCATAATAACCGGATGGAAAGGGGTTATCTTGTATTCAGCTTCAAAGCGAAAAATCTGAATGAACGGAATATACCAAGGATTTGTTTCCAAGAGTGCTATGTTTGTGAATAATGTTATATCAAATGATTCCAAAAAGTGTAGAGTATAGCGCATTATAAACACTAGTATTAGTAATAGCCTGAGTAGTACTATGATTCATGCACAATAGGAATGAGACATGTATAATTTTTATCATTAAGAAATAAGATTCAATAATGCAAAATCATTTAACAACACAGGTTTGGGGGCTTGAGTTTAGACTTGAAATACGAGTAATCATTTACTTTTGCACCCTGATACATCATTTCTAAATTTGAGTTGTGATTGTTCCCATTTTTCTTGGAAATAAATGAGACGCACAACAAATATCCTGCAAAACCCATATAACAGACCCTATGCTTTCCTTCTCCTACAAAGCAATTATCTGACCATTTACTGCCCAGCACCAAAAATCAATTAAAAGACAATATGCTTAAATCGTCGGTCCATTATTACCGAAATCTTCTCTCGGACGAAAACACCACGTTCTCCTTTTCAAGTATTGGTGATTGTGATTGTCGTTTTCGAGAGCACGAAATATAGAATTTCCAAAACTATTCAGTAGACGTCTCTCTCCTTGAACTTGTGAACTTAATAACTAAATCCTCTACCACTAGTACTTCTACCTGTACCTCTAGTACATGCTGTTGACATGCCACTAGCGAGGAAAACAAACCTGACAATCAGAGAAACCTGTCAATCAAGTGTATGTATACCCTCTAGATGTGGGTTAATTCTACAATAATATACATGTAAAATAGTCTAACGTATGTTCAACATTGAGGTTAAAAGTTTACTTTATCTACAGAACAAGAATGAATCATTTGACCAAAGATAAAGGTGGTATCTGCTACCTTATAAAATGTTCAAATGTTATGCGTTTTTCAAATACGAATCCAATGATATAAAAAATATCATAGGGTCACCAGGCATATAAGAAAGTTACACCCGAATGAAGAC